>JAQIWE010002455.1:0-13205 GCA_034698565.1 Campodea plusiochaeta | reverse complement strand
GGGGGGTGTCATTAAGAAATTAATATTCTTTCTATAACCAACTTTGTATTTAGTTGAACCTTTGAAGTTTGAAACAATGCAATATTTTACTACTTTTTAAGTCAAATTCACATTAGATACTTTAATGTCCCTAAAAGCTTTAACTTTGCGCTCATCACAGTGCCCCATTTTCTCGCTGCTCGTTTGATATAGTTGCACACAGAGAAGGGCTTTCAGTGTGTCAAATGGGCCTATTTTGTTCTAGGGTGGAGTAAAGGGATACTACCATTTAACCGCACCGTACTTTTTTGTGGAATTGCTGATATATATGGAAAAGAGCGGTTTATGTGTAGGGTTAGCAGGTGCTGTGGATTTTCAAAAGGAACAATTTTGTAATTGCAAGTCGATCAAATGGAATATCAATGATTAGTGCAGATTTTCAGGAGAAAAATCTTGAAATTTCCAAAACTTGTTAATAATTGTACCACGGTTTTTGATAGTCAAGATTTAGGGCTAAGAATCGTCTAACTGCTAATTTTCACAGGTTATTATGATGTACTGTTTCGAAGGTCAAGAACGATGGTGCTATTCTAGGTCAAAACGCCGTTATATAAAATTGGGTTTAAACCTCTAATTATGTTATTTATTTCAAACTTACGTGCCTAAATACTAAGATATTATTATAAGAAATTATAATACTAATCGTTGCACCTCAGAACATACTGCTGTAACAGCGGTAATATCCCAATTGAAGATGAACCACATTAATAATAGCAGTCATAAAACAAAACTGGAACAATTATTGAGTAGTTGAAAGTAACTCACATTACATAATAGTAAAGTTAGTCTTCCTGGAATTATATTTGAATAATCTATGCTTCAGCTATTTATCTTAAGATGTACCATTCTAAAACTGGTATTTCCATGGAGATATTCTAGTTAATATAATTTTAATAGTATAAGGAATTCGTGACCGTAAATCTTCATCTGATCTCTGCTAGACTAAGAAATCCAGATTGAAACAAAACAGTATAGCTTACTAATTATTTTCATTGACTAGAATAACTACTTCACCTATATGGCAAATCAGCTGTTTACATGTTGATCTAATGATTACATTTCATTAAATTTATTTCATCCTAAGTCTGTTGCAAAGATAGTTTTTATAATATAAATATCACAACTAAAACTGTATGACAACTCTGTTTTTCCCATCCGAGCTTCCAGTGAGCATTGTACAAAGAGAGAAACTATTTAGAGTAATCCAGAAAAACCAATGGTTAGAATTGTATGGGAAAGGGAGGCGTTCCGCTGATTCAGAAATTAAAATGGTTGTATAGAGAATGTTTTGAGGTGGTAAGTAAGGATCAGAGGATACTCTACGAGAACGAATGTCATTACTAAATCAGTTGGAAATAAGTGCGTTTTTACAATCGAATTAAAGGGAAATTACAATGCTGTGGTGGAAAGAGAAGTAGCTTCTGGAATTATAATAATGGATATTTTTCTTCTGGTAGCTTAAAGATTGTATCGTATTTTTCAAAGTATAGTAAAGGGCGATAGAACGCATAAATTTACTCAACATATTTATATTGCTGCGTATACAGATAAATTTGAATGTTATTTTTAGTTACAACATGATCATTATTATCAGTGAACGTTAAAATGTTTAGAGTTATATTAATGGTTTTCATTTCACTACAAGTAATATTTATTATTCAATGGTTTAGACAATTGCTATTCCGATTACGATGTCTGAGTAATACAGACTCTGGAAGAATTCTTGTAGTAAGTACTGTTTACATTATTAAACCTAATTTATTTTTATACACTTAAATATCTCTGACTATTCTTCTAGAATACTCTTTGTACCCCAAACTCCATGAACATAAATTCTCTTCTGTCTTGGACTTAATTATTTCTAAAGATCTCTTATAATATATATCCACTCTATACTACCATCACTTGTTTTCCTCGCAGCCTCCATTGCAAGTAATAAAATCGACAGGTTGTAAGTTGATGACAGCGAAATGCACTTCTATACCACTATACAGTGATAAATGATACTTTGACGTTTTCTCTACAGCATATGAAAAGGAAAGGATTACATTTGTTTCCAGTTTTATGAGTAGAGGGACCCCAAAGAGAGAGAATAAGTACTTGCGATGATGGAAGATAGAGTTTCTATATTGATACTGCTGTATTTTGTTAGTTCGATTTACGTTAATTTATTTTATGATAAATTTTAACGAAGAACTTTTCAAATTATATACAATTGTATTAAATTATCTGTGTAATTTTACCATTCTTTTTACATGAGTGGAAAAAGTAATCTTGAAAGTAGATGTTTCCTGCACTAAAGAAACATAATATTTTGGAAAAGGAATGGTTATTTTGAATGCTCACTTAAATAGACATATTACTAAATAGATAACTCACATTTACAGCTATATTTATTTCGAATTTGCTGTTAATTAATACTTTCATTCAAAACAAGGAGTAACAAAAATATCCAAAATTTAACAGTTTTCATCCAGCACTGCCGCGTCCAACAAGATTTTTTTATTTCGGTTTATTCATTACAAAGCTCAGTGATGACTACTGTATATACCTTTTTGACTATTTCCTTTAAAAAAACTTAGGTTTTGGTTTGAATATATACAGGTATAAATAGAACGGAAAATTTATTTCCAAAAGTATGACAAAATATATTTCTCTGTACGGATAATTATTTCCTTCAGGATTTGCTTTTTCAATATCATCCTGGAGGTTGCATCAGTCCGTATATGTTATTCAAATTTATGAATACTTGAATAACATAAAGTGTTAGGAATGATAAACAAAATCCAGTATATAAAAATTAGGTATCGATGTTCGATGATATCAATGAGTTTTAATTGCATATGCTTCGAAAGAAAATTGATAATCGGTTTTTACGAATTAACCCTACATGGATTCCGTTACGATTTTTCCCTTCCTTTTCACAATATACAGCAAAATTATCTTGCACAAGCCACCATGAAAACCAGTAAAGATGCATTGCTGCACATCTCTTTTCCAAGCGTGATATAATTGCACTATAAATAACCACCAGTTTGGAAGCAATTCAGTACCGTAAATCACAACAGGCAGCCAAACTCCCACCTCTTTTCCAAAAACAAATATCTCTTGGATACTAATAATATTGCATAGAACACTCCTCAGATCTATTAATATTTCAGAATATTTTATTACAGTTTGCTTAAAACGTTAATTTATCCATATGGAAATAAGCCAATTGATGTAAACATTTGTTACTAAATTTGGTACTTGGTGTCATTACAAAAGCCATGAGTAAATTAACTGTAGTTTTTCTCCTGTCTATAGCAGAGAGAAAAATCTTTTTATATATTTTATCTTATTCGTTTATTAAACTTCTAGAGGTTGTCTCTTATTATTATTATACGTATATTCACTAATGCAGATAATAAACCTTACCTATACAAATCGACAAAATATCCTTATAAGGAATTGAATGATGGTTTTTGTGTTTGTGTATAACCTATTAGATTCAATTAACACATTTTTACTTCAATCTTTATAAAAAACTAGAATTGGAGCTGAAATTTTTCATCACCATTTATTGTATAACTTTCTGTACAGATACGTTATAATGAAGACAGCAACTATATTTTTCTGTCTTTCCTCACATTCTTTCTCTCTCATTTTTCTATTGTTTTGTATTCCATTCTTCTTCCACACAGCACGAACAGAGATTTATGTGTGGGCGGAAAGAAACGAAAATATAATTTTTTTAGCTGGAAAAGTTGGATAAAACTGATGAGAAAGGCGAGAACTGTAGGAGATATTACGAGAAGCTAAAGTATAATAAAGAATTACTGAATTAGAAGTAGAAAAGTATTCCAAATTGAACCAGGAGGTTTTATGGGGGTGACATTTTCTGTATAATGAAGAAACTTGAATTGATGTTATTTATTCTGATTCAATCATATTATACTAGGGATACAGTAGGTATTGGAATCGGAATTGGAATTAGAATAGGAATTGGAATTGAATCCGTATTTTTATGGTACCCAAAACGGAATCGGAATTCATGTTTTTCAAGGTCAGGTATTTTAATAGGAAGTAGAATTTTTATTTGTTGAAATATTTTAATGCTAAATCCGTATTTTTTAAATTCCAATTAATTAGTATTTTTCAATGGCATGTCTTCCGCAATATTTTGAAAAATGACCTTAAAATTCTCAAAAAAAAAAAAAAAAAAAAACTGCACTCGCGCCAGCCATGGTGTCGCTTCACTAGCTGTCTACAACATAACTTTCGCATTACATAGTTTTCATCCTTATCAAAACAAAACATGGATTAATAATAGAGTATACAAGATTCAAAAAATGTTTAGGTATTGGAATCGTAATTCGAAAATTGTAATACCTGCTGTATTAGAATCCTATCAAAATACAAATGTATTGAAACTGGAATCAGAATTCATATAGTTTTGGTATTGGAATCAGAATTGACATTTAAAATTCACGAAACTCCGATATTAGAATAGGCAACTTTATTTTTCGAATACCCACTCCTGTATTATACTGATGCTACAGAAATGCCCACGTTAATCTCGCATTACTATGCACCGTGTATTCACGTATAGCCACAGTCGAATGCATGCTTCATGTGTTATAGTAAGTAATATTGAAGCAGTATTCCTTTTTCATTAGATGTATTATATATCTTTTTGCTTATTTATAATCGTAGAGTCTCCTATTTTTCTGACGAAACCCGACAGTATTTATTACAAGTATTTTGTTGTTCTATTTTCTGAAAAAGTTCCACTATCGTAAATATCGTGTGTGTAAAATTTTGAAACACACAAAGGGAAAGTTTAATTCACTAGATTCTTATTAACGTTTTCAAAAATAGTTTACATGCAGGAACTAACTTTGACAAATCTTTTGGAGATTCAAAACATCAATACTGTGTTAAATTGTTCTTATTTACGTCTTTCTTTTATTCTCTTCCCTCTTCTTCTTATTTTCAATTAGGATTCCGTAACTTGCGCCAAGGGTTGTTTATTTGTTACTCTCGCTCCATCATTTTCATTTTCACATAGATCATCGTAACTTTCAGTTTTCTTAATATTCTTAATATTTCTTCATTATCCACTTCCTTTCTGTAACTCTAAATATTCTCATTTCACCTTCTTTTAATCATTTATTTTCCTAATCCTTTCCTCAGCTCCAAAATCTCTCATTCCCATTCTTTTTTCTTTGTTTCTTCTCTTTCCACCTGCGAATAAATGCATGAAAAATGTGAGTTGGTATTTCTGACCATGAAAATAAGCGCTCTGCTATTCCCATTTATAACAGAGATAACGAAC
This sequence comes from Campodea plusiochaeta, assembly GCA_034698565.1. Lineage (NCBI taxonomy): Eukaryota > Metazoa > Arthropoda > Diplura > Rhabdura > Campodeidae > Campodea > Campodea plusiochaeta. The sequence continues at coordinate 7,849 of JAQIWE010002455.1, read as the reverse complement.
ACCCTGTCTACTATTACCAACATAGAAGAGAGAAAAAGTAGAAGTGTATATATTGCAAATGTAAAAGGAAACTAGTACCATCAATCATATGATGATATTACATTAGGAAAAGATTTTACGAGGAACTGCTTTATGGGGAAAGTATATAGGGTTGCCGTATGTTCAGTCATGTGATGCCTATGGGGAGGTTGTCGAATTTAAAAAGTAACAACAGAAAACTATGATGATTTTTAAATATTTTAAATTGAATTTAAATATGATTGAGAAGGTTTTGGTTAAAGTGGTTTTTCGTTGTCGATTTACTACGTTATCGAAGAATATATATGAGAACATTTCATTGGAAATTGCAATGGTCCTGCTAATTTGGTACAGAAAACTATTTTTAACACTGTTTCGTAAGGAATGGTTGTAAAAAAATACATTTAATTGAAAATTAAAAAAATAAAAATACTTAAGTTAAATTTTGAAGAAAGACCTTCCTCATTGCATTAAATACAACTAACCATTATTACGCAAAAACAATCTTTCCAAAACAATATTTATTATGTTAAATGCTGGATATAAGTTTGATTATTTTCTGTTGATTCGTCTTAAAATCTAACACTACGATAAATAAAAATAACGCCATTTCAAGAGGTCGGGTGTAGATAGTTTTCCGGATTTCTTTACTTTTTTAGTTTACAACGTTTTATGGTACAAAAATTATAAGAAGTTTTCATTATTTATTTCTCAAGGTATTTCGTGACTTTCATGAATTGATATATAATTTCCTCAAAAACGTGCTGAAATAATTATTAGTGCATCATTTTCTTTTCTTCATTTCACATTTATGTAGACAAGTCATGATCAGAATTAATAATTTCTTATTTATCACGTAATATCGTTCGAAATCACGAAATGCGTTCGTCATTTTAAACAATCGGGTATAATTAAAACTTCTTAACATAATATGATATTACTTTCATAAGTTCATTGGCCTATAGCAAACAAACAATAGAAAGAATTGGTTTCATTGTCACGTGAACATTATTGATTAAGTACAGTATATCCCTTGTCTTTTAATTGACAACAATAACAGTCGCAGTAGAAACTATTGATATTGGTAAATTTAATTTGAGAAATATCATTAAAAATCAAGGGTAAAATAAAATGAAAATTTATTTAGCTTATATTAGAGGAACAAGCGTAATATTATTATAATGGAACAAAAATAATCACTTTGAATAATCCGAAAGAACTTTCAAGTCGCTTTTCCATCCATTTTTTACTCTCGAATTTTCTGAGCAGATCTGTTATTTATTTATACTTTTATGCTACACAGACTAAAAGCTCTAATAACCTGCTTGGAAACACTGTGTTTAACCTTATTTACCAAACCTGATAACATTAAAAAATTTGTGTTGTACGTTTAAAAAAAAGAAGTATAACACAAAAAAAGTTATTATTTGGTTAAAATCAATAAAATAAATGTATTATATTTACGAATATGTTGAAATTTCATTTATTTCTTCTTCTTTTATTTCAGGTGAGTGCTAACATTACATAATGTGTTGTGTATGTGGTACGAGACGTATTGCTTATTAAGGTAAGAATGATTGAAATTGGGAAGATAATTTATGTACAGTACTTCGATTATGATGGAGATTTTAAGATATTAAAGATAGTGAAATATGCTGGAAATATCAATTATTTTAAGCAGTTCTAAAGATTGTGATAAAAATACCAAATATAGGAAGTTGGGATATAATATGTTACGCTTATAATGAAAATGAATTATTATAACAATGATAACGATCACTTCTGAAAGAGGGTTTTCACTATAGTACCGTAATTGAAATGCAGCACTTTATACATACTGTAATAGGCAATAATATAATTGAATTTGCATTTTTTTAAATATATTGTTTTAATAATAAGTGAAAAATATATCACAAAATGTTTTCAATGAAGTTTTATTTAGATACAAGAGTTAAATGAAAATGGATGAACAGATACAGAAACAATTAAAGCATGAAAACCTATTTCATAGCTGTCTTTTAAATAGGACATTACTTATGTAAAGGAACAGTTTGATTTTGAAACGGACTTATCGTACATAATATTTCGGTATTTCGTTAATTCACCCCCGACAATTTGTCACAAGCCAATTCAGCGCGCCGAAAATTCAGCTCACGACAATTTGTCGCAGGCAACATACACACAATGAACCCTTCTGCTTTCTACAATTATAATTATTTATTTCAGTATCATATGAAAAAGGACTGTTCCCTACTTATTTATATGGTGAATATAATTTTTGGTGAATATACAAATACATAATAAGAAATTCTGTTGCACGGCGTGTCTATAGCCGAAATTTACAATCGTCAAGGAAAAGTGAGCAATAATTCCATTTTAAGAAGCATATCTACAGGTCTATCGTATAATTGTACGGGTATATAACTGTTTTTCTTCCTTTCAAAAGTAATTTTAAATAAGGCAACACTGAATTCAAACTAATATTTTCAGACATAAACTTCAACAAACAAATTTTTAGTCTAATAAATATCGTAACACTCTGTAAATTTGTATTAAAATAATATATATATATTTCATATTCAAGAACGAAATTTACTCTACTTTTGGAAGGTACATATAATATTTGGCAATTTAAAAGTTCCAGGACTGTGCTTCTGGGAGAAAAGCAGGTCCTCTAATGTTCAAACAGGGTGATCTAATATTGGTCTTAGAGTCTTCCAAAGATATGTTCCAAGTTTCATTGTCCTCCGATGATTACATCGTTGCCAGGTGACATTTGAATATTGAAGGTTTAAAAGTGCCGTCAGTAATCCATGTAAGTAGAGAAATTAATAAAAACGATAGAAACAATTGATGAAAATGCTTGATGAAAATATTATGAAAGGGCAAGTCGAAGCTGATACCACCTTTTAATTGATATTACTGTGATCAGAGTAGCACGTGATGACACCAAAAGATTCATTTCCTTATCATCCTGATCAGGAGTGAGAACTTCTGGAATCATTTTGACACAAATATTCGTCATGTTAAAAAGATCAGGCAAAATTTGACTAAATCTTTCTTTGTCAATATTTCAGTGACTTACCATTATTTCTTTCCAATAATTTTCTGTTTTTGAGGTTTATTTTGAACAGTGTTTGAAACTAATCAACTTTCAGAGCAGTCATCATCTTCAGTGGCTTCCCAGAACAATTATAAGTCATTCAGGAACAGCGAAAGTATCTTACAATTTTATTTATATACCTTAGAACATATCAGAAATGATTCAATATCCGCCATTCTTTAATTTTTTATTTAAAAATTTACACGATGCATCATTATGGATCAATTGTGTTGTTGCGACGGCACTTGAAAACCTCCGATCTGCAAATGACACCTGGCAACGATGTAATTATCGTAGGTTAATGAAACTTGCAGGATATGTTCGGATGAGTGTAAGTTCAATATTAGGTCACTCTGTTTGGATTTGGGTGCTGTGTTCTCTCACCGGCACAGTCCTGAAACTCAATTGTCAAACCTTGTATTTTAATTATTATTTGAAAATTAAAAAGAAGTTTAAACATTGTAATTTTGCATACGGTATATTTGCTGTATTTATTTCAGACAATTTATTTATTTTGTTGTGATTACAGTATAGTTACTGGAATATATATTTGAAAATAAAAAATAATAATAATACTACCATTTACGACCAATTGTTACGTGCTGAATTGTCAGGGAACTAAATTGACGGAGAACCCTCATAGAAATAAATTACACTATTTAAATTTCATTATCACTAAAATAGTACTTTTTGTACAATAGTTAGTTTTGCAACGTCAAATTTTATTTTATTGCGCAAAATTATGCATAATTTTTTAAAGGAAATTTTGTATGAAAAATGTATTAGTAAAATATTTAGTCATCATCACTTATAGCAATAATAAAAACAACTATTCATCCTGGTAATGGCAATAAAACACTGGGTGTAAAAACATCATGCTTGTAATCTGCCTTTTTGGCTACCCTACTAGAGATAAAGTTGTGAAAATTGGCAGATCTGAAGAGTGAGAGAGAATATTTTCATCCACCGGATTATTATAATGATGTCTGCTGAATTAAAAAGTCATAAGTTGGTGTTGGAGTATATTATAGAAGTCACTTTTATGGAATGCTCAAAATGATTGCTTCGTTTAATATTAACGTGTAATAGGCATCTCGATGGCGCCTTTCCCCCCTGTAGTATAAGATGTTGAAGTTTTTTTATGTGGAAGTTCCGGATAAGGTGAAAAATCCGTTTTTTAATATTGAAAAATATGACAAATGCAGCGATTGTGCTCTGTTGTATTACCATTTTATGAATGAAAAGTTAAAAAAAAATTATATTTGCATTTTCTCATTGTAAATTAAAGCGATATACAGCAGAAATAATTAAGTATATTTTAACCTTCTGCAATATATTCAGAAGGTCAATGAGTTCTTTTCACTCAACAGCGTAAGTGCTGAAGATAATTTCTCCAGTAAGTGTTGAATTAATGAAGTATCGTATTGAACAGTGAGCTATTATTTTTTTGTTAGTACAATAATTAATTCAATCTATGCAGTACAACATTAATCATTATAAGTCTTCTATGAAGAGTTGTAATCTTGCTAAAGCTGCGTCATCAACAATGGTTCAAATGTAAACCAAGATCAATCTTCATTCTGCATTACAAAGTTTCCTTTAGCCTGCGTATCAGATCACCAATACCGTATTTGAAATCTCCAATTTCATTTTATTGCAGAAGCTTTGTAAAAACCTTTCGTTTCATTGGCGTAGGAAATAAAATACACACGAAGACATTATTATTAGCAGCATTAACGTGAAATATAGTATACAATTTTTTTAAATCTTAAGGACCTAAATCACTTAACTCTTCAAAGTTGTTTTGACAGTAAACCCATTATTGTCCACTTGTTTGCTGGGTGGTTCAAATTCTCTATTTTCTATACAAATCGCAAGAAAGTACGAGTAAAAGAATTTAAACAGACTAACAAGGGATTATCAGTTGGCTGTTGTCAGAAACACCCTTGATGGGTTAAACGGTTAGAGTTCTCATGTTTGAAAATTCACTATATAGAGCACTCTGCTCAAAATTAGGTGGAAGACTTTTTATCTGTTTAATGTATAACTGTAAATAAAATCAGAGTAATCATAGTTCAAACCATAAGGATAACGACCTATTATTATTATTATTATTAGTTTTAGTTCAAATTCTTGTACTCAACACAAATACGTTGTCAGTTTTAATTAACATTTTTTTAACGATTGCTATTTGATAATAATAATAATATTATCATTATAGTTTTCTTTGTGGGGTTCAAAATTTGCCGCGATTTAACTGCTGTGTAAATACATGTATGTTTCATTTGAAACATAATTATGGGCAGAAGATTCTGCATGTAGATATAATCCAACGGAATTAATTTGATACATAAAGCATAATTATGTCATACTTCAACAGACGGAAACACTCTGAGAGCATCAATGTCTATTTGTCAGTAAATTATAATTACTCTTTATTATGGTATAGAGCATGACTGACAGAGTTTCACTGTGATTATTTTCAGGCAATTGCTATTTTTTATAACTTTTACACTAATGCTTTATTACTGTTTTGAATATCTCACTATATAACTATTATTAATTTAGTTTGCAATTCCTTTATTATAATGTACCTTTAAAGCTTTAATTTTGTAGCATCTTGTCACAGCTGTAACTGTGGAAACAATATTTTCCATGTATTGTTTAAAGTTATTAATGAATTAATCTATTAAAGTTTAAACTTCCATGGAAACGCGGATGCCGAAATAATTTACTTTGAAACATATAATAGCTGTTCACATTCACAGTTTATCCGGTTTATTGTGTATTCAATTACTTTTTTTGTTACAAAAAAGAGGAAAAACTATTATTATCTTCCCGCTTTATTTATATGAAAATTAACTGTCAATAAGTTGAAATTGATATTAATGGATTTTAATGAGATTATTTGTAATAAATTGTAATGAGGAGAGGATAAAAATCATAAATGTTTATTATCAGTGTTCTTTATTGACGTACTAATTGGTTTATTACATTGTATAAATTATGCTAATTTTTGATTCTTTGATATCATGAGTTATAATTGTAGCAGATTTGTTGGCATGTATGATTTTATTGTAACTCAGAATGTCCGAGATTTATAAAATATACCAGAATGTATTTTTTTTTACTGTATTCTAGTTTCACATTTAATCATATTATAGTACTTTACAATTAGACCGAAGATTGATATTAATTTCATAATTTTTGGCGGAATTTCTTATTGCTAATTTTATCATTATATGCCTACATTATTATCACGTAAAGAAAACGGTCATTTTTAAAAAAATAACCGAACTACTTCGTTACGTTTCCCACTTAATGTTATTTTTTTAACATAAAAATTAGTAGATTTCATTACTGAAATAATGTTTGTTGGTTGTCACAAATGTACAAACAATGTCATTCAGTTTAAAATTAAAATATCTACCAGCAGGTTTTAATTTCTTTTAAATAATTCTATACCCCTTCCTAGAAGCATATACCTACACCCATTACAGTATTACTAAGAAACGGTTTTCATTTAAATACATCCTTCAAGTACGAAATAAAAAGCCTCTACTAAATATCCCTCATCCTAATCCTTTCTATTTGAAACCCATAGAGAATCCAGACAATCATACATCTTATACTGTACTTCTCTTACAATAATTGGTCTATCGATCCCCTTAGAAGAATACAGTAATACTTCCTACGTTGTGGAATTTGAGTATTCAAACTACTTGGAGTGAAAATACATTAAGGACTCTCATAATATATTGATGAGATTTGAAGTTTTTAAGAAATTTTAATATTTTATAAGAACAACACAATTTTCTTAAGGTACAAATATTTTATGACGCTAATTAAATGTGTTTGGTTAATGATTATGTTTAATTGGATACTCTTACTCTAAAAGAGAACTATGTAGATGTCTAGTGTAATACTGTATTATTTTTTGTTAAATTTCTGCGTATAATTCTATATTATGGATGGAAGTTGGGTGGATACCCGGTTTAAGTATGCACAGTGGCAACCAAACTCTTACAGATGTACTGTAATAACCTAATAGACATTCGGTAAAGAAACATTTATTCACTTGACATAGCATGTGGCAAGTACTCATAAACCTTATAACTGATTCCAATTTAAAGGATATTACAGAATCAGCAATATAGTAAAATAATGCAAGAATGTCAAACAAATTTAAATGTACTGTATCGATATTTAACAGCTACGATTAGTAGTTTTGTAAATAAATTTATTACAGTTACATTTGTTTTCGAAAATTTTGTTTCTCTGTGGTATTTTGTATGTTCAGTAAACATTCGGATTCTACATATTTTACAAGTAGGCCTAAACTAACGGATTTATTAAAACCTTCCATCTTTATAATATGTAAACGTGATGTCTCCAGAATGTTTGTTTAAATTAAAAGTGAAGCATTAAAAAACATGAATTGGCTTCTTTAATGATGTTTTTAATTATGTATACATTTGATAAGAGAATGTCGAATAAATTTCACATTGTTAATGGTTTCGTATATCTTCTTATGTGTGGTAGTGGTAAACATAGACATTATATAATTTTTTGTTTATGCTATGAAGGTTTATTCATTAATATATTGCAGTGGTTGAAGATAGCAATTTCCTGTATTTCATAACAAAATTGCTTGCTAACTGAATCTGCACTGTATGGTCTGTAAGCAGCATAATTCCATAAGGTTCCTTCTTTGGTGATCTGGCAACA
>JAQIWE010002454.1:0-13209 GCA_034698565.1 Campodea plusiochaeta | reverse complement strand
CTGAGCTTTACAACAATTTTGGAAATAATATAAGAATATGTTGCAATTTACAATACATAACTACTATTTCCTGCCAAGAAATTAAATGAAAATAATGTTTCTATTTAAGGGTACTTGGCAATTGAAAACGTAAAAAAACTTAAAACGCGATTTACTCAAAACAAGAAAAAATTACTTACGCCGTTATGTCATGCAGCCGACGTATTCACGTACTTAAATTAAAGGAAAATTACAAACTTTCCAAGTACTGAATGTAATAAATTATAAGTTTTTACATGTTCTTAGTTTACGGTTACAAACAATAAAGATCAATTGTAATAATGGCCAAATTTGACCAAAGTTTGTTTTAAACTTACTGTTACATATAATTATATATTCCAATATAAAGACAATATATTATTATTACTGTCAAGATTTTTTTTATCAAGTGACATTATTACTAAGGTGTCTTTTATGTAGAAAAAAGATATCGAACTTCATTATTTTTATCACATTATAACATATGTTTCGATCATCAAAAAAACAGTAATGTTACAGGATACTTTTTTTTAGCTAGCAAAAAAAGTATTAATATAGTATTGTTATTCAGACAAACTTTACATAAATTAAATACTTTTTTATTATGTGTTTAAATATCCGATCAAGTTATATTTATAGTTCGTAAAAAAAACGAAAATTTCTTTTTCCAAATAAAATATATAAAATTAAAAACTTTTATATTTTTAGTTTATCTGAACATGTTTTGAAAAATCACTCTTCAGTATATAGACACAAGGAAGTTTAGTGTTTCTCAAATCTTTAGAATCCAAATCGATTAACTCTTCAAATTGTTCTGACAGTAAACCCATTAGTGTCCACTTGTTTGGGTGATTCAAATTCTCTATTTTCTATACAAATCTCAAGAAAGTCAAAGAATTTAAACAGACCAACAAGGGATTATCAGTTGGCGATTGTCAGAAACACCCTTGATGTATTAAACGGTTAGGGTTCTTATGATTTAAAAAAAGAGTATAATTCAAACTATACAATATTATTTGCTATTTCATTCAATTAATTAGATTAGATTTTGCGTCAGACTGCAAAGAGAACAAAACTTTTTATTTTCTGCTTAATATAAATAAGAAAGCCTTTAATGTATTGGATATTGTCTAGAAGAACACTTATTCTATGCTGAAATAAAAGCTGCCTTAACGTTCTTCTTATATTGTTTATTCAACCGACCAGGTTTCGGTTATAAAATAACCATCATTGGGGCCATTGTGAATAATAATTGTAAAATATTTAATAATAATTAAATAAAATTATATTTAAATTATATTTTGTCAAATACAATTATATTTTGTCATGTCAAAAAGCTAGAAATTCCCTGAAAGGGGTATTTTTTACCTGCGGGAAGCCATCTTTCCAACACAGCTTATCGGTTTCTAGGAAAAGCGAGTACAATAGAGAATAAAGAAAGTAAAACGGGATATGTGTGTTGGAAAAGATGGCTTCCCGCTGGAAAAAAATACATGTTTAAGCACAATCATAATGCTTAAATATTAAAACTACAAAATTGATTTAATAGTTAAATTTATGATATAACCATGTGATACTATATAATGTTTAATGTTTATACTATAAAATAGTACTTTAATTTGACATTTCGAAACACTATAGAAAAATGATGTTCTTGACAATGACAAAGATAATTCTCTTTATATTTCGAAATCTTTCACAACATAATTAGTATTCATGAATACATTATTAGTCCTCAAGAGTTCATTCCTCGCACTAAAATAAATAATTAATGTTTGCAGACATTTTTACGTCTGGGTTTTCCTTCTAGCAGTTCTCAGATATAAAAAAGTCAATCGTCTGTTTGAAGTGCTGCAAAGTATAAAATGTTGTCAAAGGACACTGGAATTCTACAGCTAGCGTTTTCCGAGAAACTTGAATGAAACCTTTAAAGCGTTATACTTGCAGTTGCAGCTAAATTGACTTTTCTGATATTATAACAATATTAGTCTTCTTGATATAAATAACCCATATTATTTTTATTACCTCCCAAAAATCGCAGGTTTTGGAAATATTCACCTTCGAAAATGCGGTAAAATAAGCTGTAAGGTAGCGGAGCAAGCGTGGCCGAAAACGAGACAACTATTGTTATGTGAATAAAATGATTAATTTGCATTATTGTTAAGTCAGTTATGCTACTTCTTCATTGGTATGCTCTGATATGTGTTTTTCAGTGACTAATTTGCATATATTCGCAAGGTAGCAAGATAAGAAGTTCGATTTGTGCTACCTTATAGAACTTATATCAGCTTCTGTAAGTGGAAATATCTTTTGACCCGTTGGGTCAAAAAATGTCAAACTTTTTTAAATATTTTTTTAATAATGTTAGGTACAAGAAATTACAGAAAATGAGAAATTCATTATCTGCAGGTAACCCTTTAATGATGAATATATATTTAAATACAGAAGAACATCTGAAGTTCATATTTGATTGTGCTTATTCAATAACAACACTATAATACTGTTGTTGCACTTCATACTGTATATTGTACAGCATAAGAAATAAGTAGTTTTTTTCTTTAATACTGCGAAGAAATTACCTTATGTCGTAAAAACCGCTACATGTACATCAAATTTTGAACTGTATTTATATCAGGAAGCCGTGATCAATAAGATAATCCAATTCAGTGAATTAATCCTGATATACTTAATTTGTAGTGGATCAACTAACAGATAAATGTTCAATTATAGATTTTAGGACATATAGAGACAATAATATTTCTTTCATTTTTATGTATGATGAAGTCGTTAAATTACATAAACTTATTTTTTCAGATAAATAATGATGTAGTGAGACAACGACCCCGTGAACATAATTCCAACTGTAAAAACGGAATTGTACAAACACCAAAAAAGGATCCGTAGATTAAAAGGTACATACAGTAGTTAGATTAATAATAATAAACTGGTGAAAGTATGCTTTTATGAAATTCTAACTTTTACTAAAATACTGTGAATATAGGTTTAAAATATTAGAATATTTATATGAGGCGATTTTTAATTCGTATTATTTGCATCGTCGATCTATAGTAATATCATAATTTTATGCTAGTTTCAATTTAAAGCTATTTTATGTCGATATTTCGTAATGCGTCTAATTTAGATACATGAAGTATACTTTTTGACATTTCGGGCTCTTTGAACTGCATTTCTTTTTAACTTCATATTGAGTTTTAACTTGTGTTCAACGACAATATATTAATAATAAAATAGTTAGAACTTAATGAGCGATAGCGCTCGTTAAGTTCTAACTATTTATATCCTTAGTAATTAAAATAATAATAATTTTCGTTTCAGGAATCATGACTCTGCAGAAGTGAGGTGTTTGAAATCCCCAAGGAATCGTCATGTAGAAGGGAAGCAAATAATATTATTCAGTGACAAGATTATTTTGGTTGTATTATTTTAATATTTCTTTTTTAAATAAATTGATTGCTTCTATCTATATCTGCCTTCCAAACTTTTTGTTATACAGTATATAATAAGCTTCATTCTCGAAGTCATGCCGATGAGTTATACACTAATTGAAATTTTCATTTCATTTTATAAAGTCCTCTATCTACGATTCATTTTCTCATTCTGTTTCGTACTATTGCATACTCTATGGAAATGAGAAATACAAAATTTAGGAAAATGCAATTGACAAATTGGGACTCTCACATAAAAAAAAAATGTTTTTCACAGTGAGTTAACTGAATCCCCACAATGTAATATATTTTTTCTCACAGGACTTTAATAGCAGGAATCTTTGAAATTATTATACGTAGTATTTAGAGATAATCGTAAGCACATTGTTCATAGTTAAAATATAAGTAATATGATAAGATTTACAAAAAATCATCATGAGGGAAAAAAAAATTGTCATGATCGTAAAATTGAAAACATAAACAAGCATCTTTTGTTCAAGTTATTTTGTAATGTTAGCATTGAAATAATCCGTCACAGTTTAATGCAGTTAAAGGAAAATTCTATTTGACTGTTTTACTATCAGTTGGCAATATTGACTCAGTGACAAAGTAACAATAATTATCACCTTCGAATTTATTTATTTTTAAGCTTTTAGAACATATGAGAAATGGCTAACTCATACGAACAACTATCTGAGATAGCAGATATTGATAATATTTCATTTCAACAAGATCATCAGGCTCGTAGAAGCCCTGGTAAGTCTTATTATAGTTACATAATAATATTCTCTAATATTGAAAAGTTGTGCGTGAGATTTTATTCTGTATTCATTTATACTGAGTTTCATAAACATATATGTTATACTAAATAAGGTTGAAGTTCATCCTATACAAACGTTAAACATATATGTAACTGAAATTTCTGTTTCCTTGATTTATATCGTATAAAGGCTCGAAATTCGTTTTTTTATCCATTCTAGAATTAATATGACGTTTGCAATAATATTTTTGATCGTTACATGCAGCTAAGAGAAACAATGATTTTATGTTAAGGGGTTACCTGTAGATAATGAATTTCTGGTTTTCTGTTGTTTTCTTGTATTATTAAAGAATTTTTGCAAAAGTTTCACATTTTTGGACACAACGGTTCAAGAGATATTTCTGTTCATATGGTCGATAGATTTTCCACAGGGTAGCACAAATCGACCTACTTAATTTCGCTGCCTTACGAAAATATGCAGATTATTAGCTGAAAAACACATAATTATCAGAACACATATCTATTAAGTAGTAGCAAAACTGACTTAAAAATAATGCAAATTAATTATTTTATTAATATATCAGCAGTTGTCTTGTTTTGGTCTACGTTTGCTCCGCTACCTTACAGCTGATCTTCTTGCATTTTCTAAAGCTAACATCTCCACAACCGGTGATTTTTGGGAGGTAAGAAAAACAATATGTGTTATTTATATAAACAAAAATAATATTATGTTATAATATCAGAAAAGTCAATTTAGCTGCAGGTAACTCTTTAAAATATGATTTACTGAGGTAAAATCTGTCCATTTCTTCCGGCATCTACTGTATATATGGCGCTTGTGTATACACTGTGTTATAAATGCATTTGGCAAAGGTATTTTGTTTTCAGTGATAAAACTTCGATCTTTATGAAAATTAATACTTTGAACCCCTTTACAAATTTGTATACTTTAACACCCTTTGTGCGGTGCTTGAATTTTCAGGTGATACCAAATCTACATAGTCTAATTTTTTCTGTCCCACCTTGGACAACTATTTTTCTAGGAACTGTGTGTAATAGGTACTAAATTGGCTAATCATCATGCGCCAAATTTATCGCTTTTAACATTAAGTTCACATTAGGGTCGTAAGCTCCGTATCTGCCGTAAGTTCCGTAACGTAATGTCCGTATCGACCCACCGTAACGAGCCGTAACCGTCGTAAACGTAGAGTAGGAAGACTTGAAATATTTCAACATTCTACGGAGGTTGCGTTACGGCAATTATAACCAACCAATCACAGAATGATTTTGATAAACTTTTTTTTTTGTTGTTTGCATCCAGTTTGTTGAATTTTTCATCAAATTTTTAGTCGGTGTTTTTAGTGTTGATGTCTCACTTTTCTGAAGTGTATAATAAATGTTTACACTGGTACTGATGGCTATTAGTGTATACATTCTTGATATATTTTCAGAATTATTTAACCCAAAGTGCTTTCATCACTGAAAATGTCCGGTTTGATACAACAACTGTATAATAACAATTCCATTAAGTTTCTTGAAATTAATAACTACATAACTTCAAATAATTACTAGCCTATACACCGTTCGGTATAAACTGTTTGTTTAAACAAACTTACTTGAATTATAGGAAAAGCAGTAGTTGCTGTATCAAGCAGCTCTTCCATAAATAGGGAGAGAAATCTGGTATATAAATTTAAAACCTAGGCTACTTTTTTGTTTCATATTTAATAAAAATGTATATGACGTTGTTGACAAAAGGGGGGCTATAAACAAACGAAAAACTGAACTCAAATTCAAATGTGAACATTATACACCCGTAGTATCCGTCAGTTTTCTACGGTGCGTACTGTTACGTCACGGAGCTTACGGACCTAGTGTGAACAAGCCCTAATAACTTCTATCAGCTTATATGATTGAATTATGATGTATTGGCGTCTTTCTGAGATATGATTGTCTGATTCATAGAAGGAGTCTGAGTAATATCCAATGAGTGAAGGGGTCTCAGATTTACAGTGGAGTAATTTTGTGTTACTTTACCTCTGTATTTCTTGGGATAGCGGTAAGATTAATTAACAAATTATGCTTTATTGTTATTTTTTTGTATTCCAAACAGCAGTTATTTTACTTAGAAAGTTTTTTTCAAATATCAAAGGTTCATTTCTAAAAAGTTGTATTATATCCTGCTGCTGTGGCTGCGCATCGGTAGCTACGAGGCCTCGAGGCGTGTTCAAATGAAACAAGCTCGAAGGGTGCTGCGTGAATGAATCGTTGACAAAATTCAAGCACTTATTATATACTTTTCCTTAGATAACAAAATCGAGCATCGAAAAGTACGTTATTGTTTTAAAAAATAGAATAATATAGTAATAAAAATGTATATTTTATTTAAAAAATTGGTCTAAAGTTATTTGAAGTCAGATGAGCAATAAAAGGCGATCATAATCAAGAATAATCATCTAGGAGGTCTGTACGTGTACAAACGTATCAAGTGTTTGTGAAAGAAATTTAACAAAATAATGTTTCAAACCAATGTTGCACTCTTGCAGTCATGCTTGGATAGGGGAAAGCGGCACTCAGATTGTTGATAATCTTGGTATCAAGAAGGACAGTAGTAAGATCACGATAATGATGAATCAGTGTTTACTCTGATATTTAGTGTAATATAAAAACACCTGATATTTCCTTTGACAATGTAAGATAAGCCTTTTAATGTCTATGGTATTTCTACAGTTTAGCTGAAACTATATTTTCTCTCAATCTCTCTCAATAAAACTTAATGATCATTGGTAGCAAAATACATCCGTATAATAATCATGAGCTTACACTTTTTTTTTCTCTTGTAGAGGAACGATGAACACAAGGCAGCATTGTTCTGCTGATACAGCAGAATTGAAGGTAATTTTTCTATAAAAATCATTATTATGATTCAGTGCATATAGGAGTATTTCCATAAAATATTTTTCAGCAATACATAATTTAGAATCTACAGATATTTTTTAACTTTCACTGTAGATCAGAGTACATGTTATATAATTAAAGTAAATTACTCAAGAAAATTAAGTGCGATTTGTAAGAAAACTGAATTTTTGCATTTTTCATACATTTTTTTTTTAAAATCATGGTTATACGAAATTGAATAGCTTAAATAAAGTAAAGTTATTAATAATATGTATTATCTATCCTCTTAGTAACAGTATTTTAACATAACTAAAAATACTCTCCTACGTGGTGGAGTCATTTTACAGTGTCTAGTTGACTTTATTGTATGGAGGTCAGTACTCAGTAGCATTATAGCAGTGTTCTAAAGCGGTTAGTTGTTTATGATGTGTTATTTCATTTTTCAATTTCTACATATTGTGGTGATATTTTGTGTTTCTTTTTCATTTATTATTATTATTATTTCATTCCTAAATTTGGTTTGTCTGGTGCTTTAATCATTGAAGTAGCAGTTGACAGTGTTGTTTTAAGTTTTCTGTGGAATCTTTCGGTTTTTGTGTGTAGATTCAATTCAATTACTTCATTGTTACAACAAGACATACTGTAGATACTATACTGTGTAAATATATCAGTGTATTTTAATTGATTATTTGCATTCTTTTTTTACATAATGGTATTATTCAAGATATTTTTAAATATCCTCACTCTGTGGGTAAGTTGCAGTATTATCCACTATATTTTTTACAGACTGGGAGCAGTTCTACATTTGATATGGTTGCCACCCTAGAGCCTAAAAATGGAATTATTCAACCACCATTCATCCTTCCTGAAGGAGAGATAGGAAGGGTTACCAACAAACTTCTTTACTTGGAGAAGACTGTAATCAGAACTTTGATGAATCATCGCTACGCTGGTCCATTTAAACGACCAGTTGATGCCAAGAAACTTAAGATACCTGTATGTCAATATAATAGTTACTTAAGAATATTGATGGATAGTGAATCTACTTTTTAGATGATTTAAAATGGCACTTTTCACAACTTATATTATGTAGATGCTGCTAATGATCCTTAGGCTGATTTCATTTCAAGAAGAGAAAAAACTAAAAGGCGATATTCTGTACAATAGATTACTATATTTCTGTTATTTCCGTATAGACAACAATAATTTTGAATTCTCGTTAAGTTCTAAACATCTATACCATTTGTAGTTATTGAAAGACAACACGATAAAAGCATGCATAATTATATTTTCATTTAACTGTTTAAATAATATCGCAACCGGCTTATATACCAAGAGTACAATACCACATTTTGTTATTAACAAGTTTACTAAAGAGAATACTCCTTAGTGCTACCAATACGAATATATTAAGGTTCAGTTTCTTCAAATTACCAATATCGTTAGTTTATTTGACAAGCTGCAGTTTGTTCCTCTGCTCACTTTTACTTCCTTTCTGATAAGGGATTGTAAATTCAGAGAAAAGTTTCTCTTCCTGTTCCTGCTTGCTTGGTAAGAAACTTTTCATAATTTTTTTTTTTTAATATTTCTTTATTTTAATTTCTTATGCCGTGGGGGCAGCACCTGTGGCGGCTTGCATCTTAGCGAGAAGACGTCCCAATAGTCGTGTGCTCAATCCCCAATAAATTAGGAGGAGTTATTGCCCTTATAACATCAATTAAAGCTTCAAATGTAATATTATTCTATAATAACGGTAAGGATGTTATTATTATATATATACAGGAGAAAAAAGTGTTAAAGGCCCATTATTTTTCAGCTGGAAGTCCCGATTTCCAACACAGATTAAAGGTCCCTTGAGAATCGAGTGCAATAGAGAACAAAGAAAGTGAAACGGGATGTGTGTGTTGGAAAATGGGACGTCATGCTGAAAAATATTACAGGTTTAACACTACAGTCAGTTCTTGCACCTCACAGAACAAGGGCTGACAAAATTAGCGAAAACCAGAGTAACCTACATAAGTTCAATTTTTTTAAAGTTTCTACTTGCATTTACCAAGAGGGATTCTTCTCATTTTCAAAGTTGCAAAGAAATTTAGTCCCACATCGAACCCAGGACCTGTAACATCGATATCAAACGCCAGTATACTACTTGACCACGGCGACTAAGTATATTACAGCAACTTCAAAAAATATATCCAGAAAAAATTTATCCAACTGAAAAATAGAATGTTATAGTTACAATATACATTCACTATTATAATTCATTGAAATAATGTGTGTAATTGCTTCTTCTTTCCAGGATTACTATCGCGTAATCACGAATCCTATGGACTTTGGAACAATTAAGAAGAGATTATATAACAGATACTATCAAAATGCAGATGAATGCATCCGGGATTTCATTACCATTTTCACTAACTGTTATAAGTACAATCATTATTTAACAGATGTATTTGAAATGGGGCAAATATTAGATATGGAGTTTCTCAAATTGGTAAGAAGAAAATATGTTATTTGTTAATTTTCAGTATTAATTACTTATATTAAACACGGTATAGTTACTCTAAAAAAAGCAAATTTATTTATTAATAGATCATAAATAATGACAATTTCAGATTATTTATGACCCATTAAACAGATAAATATACTTTTTCTTGTTTTCCATGTATCGTACCTTCATTCGATATAGTTCTTAATTGTTCATAGTTTTCAAGAAATTGTTGATACTATGAACGGCAAAACGTATTTCAACATGTAATTTAATTCAATTTCTATGCAAAGGATTAACTTTTTTCTCTACTTTAATAAAATTAGACACTTATAGTGACTTTATTTATGCTATGTATTCAGATTCTTTTCTCTATAAAAATGTATACATATAACAAATATAACATAGTTTCATAAATATCCGATATATTTGCCAGTTCCTTAAAACGCTGTCATCAGAGATTTGCGCAAGATAGGTTAAAAGAATTTGAAAACTTACGTTATTTCAAAATAATTTCACATAATTATGTCCTCTTTTATATAACCATCAATTGTATTTCTATTTTCATTTCATCAATTTTTACTAACGTTCAAAGTGTGACACATTACTATTGTCACCCTGTACATATATTTTTTGTAGCACATCATTTCGTTATTTATTGTGAAGAAATAACATAAAAATATATAGTTGTATTTATTTTACTGTTCTCTTGAATGCGAGTGAAACTAAACCAATCCAAAAATTCCTATAGTTTCAATTTTACTTCACTATATTTCTCCTCCTTTATTCTCGTATTTTATTGTAGAAATGTTCAACATAAATTTTCGTATTATATTGCATGTGAAAAAGTAGAAACTATCAGTAAAAAAGCCAACAATAAATATCCCTGCTATGTAACTTCCAACTCTGATCCATGTAATTTTATAATAGATGCAACACTGCCCAAAAGAAGAGGTTGAGATGGTATGTACTATATCTGGAAGAGGAAAGAAAAGGAAACAATGTTGGATTGTAAAAGATACAATTACACCTCCATCAAACACTCAGACATCATCAGATTACGAGGTATTACCAGATTATTAATCATCATCAAAATTAATTTATATCATTCCAGTTGCTCATGACAAACGGATGTCGTTCAGTATAGTCACAATGCGTGCAAATGTTATTTACGTTTTTTTTCCATGAACATCTAATTGAATAATTTTCGTTACAAATGAAGATTGATTTACATAAACTGTAAAAAGAAGTATAAATAAATTTAAATAGAACACACAAACCTTTCAATTTCTTGGTTTTATTTTCTTTTTTAATACCTGAATGTATTTTTAACATATCACCAAACAGTTTTTAATTATTTGATAATAAAAATAATCTAATTTACAAAAATTATTGTTCAATAAGTTTTATGCAATTCATTATCATGTATTGACAAACAATAAGTGCAATATTACTTTTTCTTATTTTCTTTATTCTTTTTTATAGGGGCAAAACACAACAGTACCCATGGATAGTGGTGAAGTCAAACATAATGACATGATAGAAGATATACCATTATTGGACTTTTAATTTGTTCATTCCTGTGACTTTCGGAATATTTTTAGAATAATACGATATTTGGAAATTCTGTTTGATTATACGTTTTCTGTATTTCTTCTCTTCTTATTATTACCTTTTAGTTTTTAAAGTGGGAAATTGGTAAATTACCCATTCGATTTTCTTATTTCTTATTAAAGTGTCATTAATTTTGGTATTTGTGTAAATAAATAACGAAATATAATATATATTTCGACTCAATTTAAAATAATAGTCATGATAATTTCTTCTGGATACATAAATCAGAAATAAAAAACATCCATCTGAATTCATCTTAATGTTTGAAAAATAAAAGTTACAAAATATTAATCTTATCGTTTCATTTTTTCTTCGAAAGAACCCATTTATGAAAATTATTTCATCACATCAGATTAATTATTATGGTGCTTATTGAGAAGATCAGAATGGCAAAACGGATTTATATCAATTAGATAGGTAAAAAATTTCATGAAACTGTACACAGATTTGAACTCGGTATGTCAGGAACGAAAATAATAAATTTGTGCTATTGTTTTGTCTTTTGTGTTCACTATAATAGGAATTTGTATTTCCGTTGTGTTTCACAATAAAATTATTATTATTATTATTAAAGGTTTATAAAAAAGAATGCATCGAATTTTTTATTTGGAGATAACACTGAACTTTTCAATAAAACATGGTATACATGCTGACATCATGCAGCTTTTTTTTTCATTGCTTTATTTTCATTTTCTACCAATAGTTCATAACATTCTTAAAATTTTACCACATGATTATACTGCATGATTATTATACACGTAGTTAGATTATTACGGCCATGCATTTAACTCAAAAATTTCAAGAGAAAACGGTATAGTATCTTATTAGGCTAGCATCGCAATTATTTACAAAGAAGTAAAAGTATAGGTTGAACTATTATTATTTCTAAAATATAATTATATTTGTATAATACAACACTTTTCATCAAATAAGCTATCCTATTGAGTATATGTATTATGTAAAACATTACGAACCCTATTTTCATGTCCTGTGCAAGTGCAAAAAGGGGAAGAGTTAGGCTATGTTGCTCGAAACGCTATTTTGATGTATGGTTGGGCAGGGTAGATTTGCACAAAGTCGGATAAAGTGTACAATTTACCCGGAAATCAAAATAGGGTCATACATTATTCGCTAATGTGTTGCATAGCTGTGAAGATAAATTCCTATTCGAGCATTTAGAAACGAATTATCATAATTACATTTCATTTTTTTTTTTTTTAAAGAGTCTATATGAAATATTTAGCTCTAATTATATATCGCTGAAAAAAATAATAACTATAATTATATTCAATGATCCTATTTCATGTGGAAATGAATCATTGTCCTTTTAACACTAACACGATCATAAGTATAATGAAAGTTTTACTATCAGATAGTGAAACAATATTTTATGATCTTGTATGAAATAATTGATTATCGTCCCATCATTTGTAAATATATATTGTGAGATTTGCCAATTTGTTATTTATGTAAATAGCAAAAAAAAAAAAAAAAAATCGAATTTAAATCTTTTTATTTATTCGGAATTGATTAAGAACACGCATAACCGCGCATAACCCTATTGATTAGGAACTTATATCCTTGCAGGTATGCAAAACAATACACTAGCTAGCAATGTGCTGCATACCTGTAAGGATGAATTTCCGTTTCATTCACAGAGTTGTTAAAATAATCTTGTTATTTCAAATGCGTCGAAACAGCTGTAAATAAACACAAAAACATTTTCACTCATTATTCAATAAATGAAAACCTCTAGAAGAAATAAAGAAAGAAAATTACACTTTTAATAATAATAATAAAAAGAATCTGTGATTATCGCATACTTTCCAAACAAAAACAAACATCTTTAATCACAATTGGATAAAGGCATGGTATAAAAACAGTAACAATCCCACTGCTTCATATTTCATTGAAAAATATTGTTTAAACAGCGTAGAGGTTATTGGATTGTACATTGGCGCCCGAGGAACGATCACTAACTTTTT
>JAQIWE010002453.1:0-13215 GCA_034698565.1 Campodea plusiochaeta | reverse complement strand
CTTTTTATTAATAAAGGTGAAACGTCCTGAAGCTAATTAGTTTGTTTCATATAAGTGGCCAGACCCAAGAAGTATCTAAAACATGAATACGTCACTTAATCTCCGTACCAGCATATCCCATCAAGGGTGTTTCTGACATCCGCCAACTGATAATCCCTTGTTATTTTTTTTAATTCTTTGACTTACTTGCGATTTGTATAGAAAATAAAGAATTTGAATCTCCCAAACAAGTGGACAACAATGGGTTTACTGTCAAAACAATTTGAAGAGTTAATCGATTTGGGTTCTTAAGATTTTAAAAACACTATAGCATTCAGTCAGTAATATTATACTGTAATAGTCATAATGTTTATGTCTGAAGTTAAACTTATGATGATGTGATATAATTATAATTATACACACTCATGGTTATGAGAGACAAATCAAACTATACTCTATATGTTTATGAGTCACCTAAATGATAAAAAAGATATAAATTTCATACTCTCCTCCAAGTCTAACCTTCAGATTATTAAAGAATTGTTTATAAAGGAATGATAATATTACACTATTTCATAGTAGTTGTTTGAAACTGACACAGCATGACCAATTTTCAAATTCAACTTCAAAAGTACATAATATCTAGTAGTCATAAAAACAGTGTGAAATATTCTGAATATAACCTCACCTTAAAACTGAAACACAGTCTGTAAGTGAACTGAGAATGCTCTCTCTTAGTTTATTGAGGACTGCAAATTCGTCTACTCTCACATCAGAATTTGCTAAAACCAGAGCTTTCAAAAGAACATATTCTTCTTTGGCAATACTTGTTTTTTCCAATCTTTCTACAACCTGCATATACTGAAAAGAATGGAATAAAATAAAAAAGTTTTAGATAAGTTCATACTTTATATAATTCAGGTTTACGAAATTAATATCAGACATATTTATTATACACATTATAATTATATATATTCCGCCAGAACAAAGGTAATACCTTCAAATGTTCATATCAAATTAAATGTATCTTCTTCATTTGGTTCTACAGAACTATGTCTCAGGACTTGAATTAAATATACAATCTCTAAAATTATGTTAATGTGGGAGAAATATCCAATGGTATTGAATATGATATATTTCATAAAAAAACTAATTTATTTTACTCTGTTTACAAGGTATTTATTTAGCTTCGATATTTTCCTGCAAATAATGAAAGAGATTCACAATATTTTTAATATCACTACAGTACATCAAATTTTCCAGTATTGTTATTACAGTATCTTCTCTGAAAGTGAAATGTGGTGTAAATAGAAATATGATAAATACAACTTAAATATTTCTTATGAAATAATCAGACTGTCAAATAGTAAACAAGAATATCTACTTATACACTCTTCTGCTTTTCAGTTGGTGCAATATTAATAATTAAAAGTGACTTGAACAAACAGTACTGTATTGATTAGCACAGCAGAAAGATAAAGATACCTTACAATACTGTAATTAAATCTCTCAGCAAAATTTAAATATGAGCTCAATTAAATATGATAATAATAAACCTAGAGAAATTTGTACAAACAATAATAAATATTAAATTCCATTATTATTGTCTGTTTCACATGAATTATACTCCACTTTCATTTTCAAGCAACACCTCTTTGTGCTTATATTTCTTAAATAGTTCACATTTTACAGTTAAATTTTCATAAGAATGGCATTATCAATATCATTCTTCAACTTAGTCATCTCAAAGTTACAAAAATTTAGGAAATATTACAACAACGCAATGATATTTTTTATCGCATTTGTGTCATCTTTTTATGTAGATTTGTATTTCAATGTATAAATGTAAATTATTGTAAATTAACTGTATTTTGTAAGTGTATTTTATTGTTTATAAATATACTTTAATTTTGTTTAATAGGTCAGCAGCCTGAAAACAAATAAAAATTCATTAATTTATTCATTCATTCAAGTGAAATAGACTATACTGTAGGTTAGTAGGTTTATCTAAACTGTTGATACGTACATGCTGAAATAGCTCCGATGCTCCACACTCTCTTGCTTGTTTTTCATCAAGTGTGAAATCAGTAGCATACTGAAGAAGTCTTGCAGTAGACGGTAGAGATCTATAAGCTAAGGCTAAGGTCAGTATCTCAGCCCAGGTACTTTGTAGTAACCGCATTTGGTCATTCAAAGACAAGTCTGTAAATCCTGGTACTTGTTTTGCCCAACCAATCACACACACAAGTTCACGGTCATAAAGGTCACTCAAAATGCTTATGGTGCGGTAATCGGAATCTAGGAGTTTTGGTTCTGGAAAGGCCACGAGCGTATCTGGTTCTATTGTTGATAATAAGACGAGAATTTTGTTTTCTGAAAGGAAATGAGGAAGAAATTACTTTGAGAAATCAATTGATTATTTTTATTATTGGATTAACAGATCTGTAAGATTTACTCCTAATATGTTAACAAGTATTTATAATGATCTGCTGACAAAAATCAACATCATCGTTCTAATTTCAAAAGGAAATTAATGTTTAAAACTTTCTCATATACAATAGAATTCAACAAAACTTTTACTTCTTAGGTACCAATAAATTTTAATCCAAATGAAATTAACAATATTTTTTTAGTAAAAAGAGAGTCGATTTCAAGATTGTGTTCTAAAAGATTATGTTTTAATTTTCAAAAAGAATTAAACTTTTGATATAGAGTGGTGGACAACAGACAAGTAATATCAAGAAATATTTATTTGTGGAGATTCAGTGGCATAATTGGTTATTCAGAGACTTCCTTGGATTTTTATCACTAACACAAACATCGTTGTTTAATATGTAGATGTTTCGCCTTTATTTACAGCAAAGCCATCATCAGTAGAAATAAATTTCAAAATAGCAAATTCAATCTGTTATTGTAATCTATTTGTACCTTTGCTGTAAATAAAGGCAAACTGTCTCCATATTAAACAACAAAGTTTCTACTAGTGGTAAAAATCCAAAGAAATTTCTGAATAATATGAATAAGATTATGTTAGATTACAGTAACACATGGGTTAACTTCTAATTTGTTCACTAGTAATGTAAACAATTACTAATTCAGTCATACTAAAGTGGAATTGTTAAAATGTTAAGATGACCTTGTCCTTTTCTCTATTGCATAAATAAATAGTATTATTTTCTAGAACAATCTCTGAAGGTGCTATCAGTAAAAAAAAAACATTACAAATGTTTCATTTAACTTTTTGGAACTTTCATTTTTGGTAGAATTTTTTATCTTATCTGACATGGATGTAATCATATAGTATTGAGAAAAATGGCAAAAAAAATTCAGAAACAGAACTGTATGCCTCTTCAACGGGTTTTTATTTACAGTATATATTTTTAAAATCACAACATCAGAAGTTATTTTGTTACTATGTTTCAAAAAGTGACATTTTTTAACCACCCTGAACTTTTACCGCTAACACAAACTTATATTATAATAATTAATATATGTACACACAAAAATATAAAGTGACTTCTGTTAAAACCAGCATACAGCACTACATTTATCAATGAATCATTGAACTTTCAGTTTATTTTTATACTGAATATGGATATCCAACAGTTCTGTATGTCTGATATCAATATAACCGATACACAAGAAGATGTTTTCTGCAGTTCTATATCATTCTACAGTAGTGCAAGCAAGTAGACAATAATGTCAACAGTGAAAATTAAAACTATTATTTAGGCTATAAGAAAGATGCAAGGTTTTTTTAAGTGTTGCATAAAATTATAACTTACCTTGTAGGAGAAGTTGGTATTTCTTCATGTAAATAAAGCATAATACCATACTCCCTTACAAAACAAACACTTAATTCTTACAAATATTAGGTACACTACTTCACTTTATGTGATTAACAACCTTGAAACATAAAAATATGCAGAACTTCTTATACCCATACACCAATATTTATTACATTAATTTTCAAAATTCCAATTCATCACTCATAGATTGATAATTCTCCTGAAAATGGCCATATGCTCAAACTAGAACTTCATTATTTCATCAATATTTCAAAATTTATATTCATTAGCTATAAAAAATGTACAAGTGTAAGAGCTCTACATTAACCAAAAATTACTTTCATATTTAAATTACAATTAAGCAGTTAAATTTGTTTACCACAAAATATTAACTCCATGTACTGATACCACAGACAAACTGACACAACTTTCTCTTTTCAAATATATTACCAAACATGAAAAACTGAAGTTAAAACAGAATAGTATGATGGCATGGAATATTTGTTTTCTACCTAATAAAACCGTACTGCAGGTAGAGCCTTCATCCTGTACGTATATATTAGTGCTTCCCTATCTTTCTGTATTAAGTGATTTGCCGAGATTCTGCATGGAGTACCCTATAGCAACGGTAGATAACAGCACAAACTTTAAAAAAGGCGATAAGGGGATGTACCGTATACTTCCTATCATTTTTTTAAAGTGTGTGCTACCATCTAGCGTTGCTTTGGGCTTGCTGTGCAGAATCTTGGCAAAATGTTTAATACAGAAAGATAGAGAATGCCGAATCTATATGTAAAAGATAGAGAGCTAGAGCAACCAGAAAGGTGGCAGTATACATACATCTGTATTAGATCTTATGAGCCCAAATCGATTAACTCTTCAAAATTGTTTTGACAGTAAACCCATTGTTGTCCACCTGTTCGGATGGTTCAAATTCTTTATTTTCTATACAAATCGCAACTAGCTCAAAGAATTTAAACAGACTAACAAGGGATTATTAGTTGGTGGGTGTCAGAAACACCCTTGCCTTGATGGGTTAATTGATTTAGGCTCTTAAGATCGAATACAGAGTTTAACTGCTTTTTACTTCTATTCAGCTTTAATTAATTAGGTAGGATACACAAATTATCAGCATGCCGAATTACCATAAATTCTCAATTAGCTTTAACCAACTAATCCATTAAGTTCCTGGTTCAGGAATAAAGTTTCTGTAAAATAATATAGGTAACAACTGTATTGAAAGAAAGACATGTTTTATACTAACATAGGATTTAAGCAAGTATTTGTGATTTTAATGAAAACAACAACTCTAGTACATTTACTCAGGGAGGCAAACCAAAATTTAAATAGTTTCGATGTTGCTTATATTTCATGCACTTTCTGTTGCAAGAATGATAAATAAAAAGATTCCGCAAAATCTGTTTGCTCTGGCATTTTGCAAAAAAGCTCATTGGGATTTACTGTCTAACAAAAACTGGAATAATTCAGCTTTCATCTAAAATATATCTTGGAAAACTCCAGTTACGTATCAGCTTTCTACATCTAAAATCATTATGTCCTTTATAAATGCCATAAGAAAAGGTTGCTTGAAGTAACCATATCCCCTTCATTAACTTCTTCAAGTGGAAGTCAGAAAATTTCCTATTTTGTTACTTTAAAATAAATTCAAGAGTTAAATCACTTTTATGATGTGGTCCCACTATTGAAATAATATGAAATTATCAGCTCCTTAGACAATATTTTTAATCAACTCCTTCTCATGTATTTCAAGAAGTCCATGTTATCCATGTTTTAATCAATTTCATGCCATGAATGAAATCTGCTATATCCTATATAATGGAATAACAAACATCTGTGTCTACAATTGCATCATCTTTGGGTAGGGTAAGAACTCCTTCACACCAAAAATCAGCATAGTTTAATTTTTTAAATCTTGCGTTGTCCAATATGGCCTTTTTCAGGGGAATCGTCCATTTAAAAATATCTAAGGATATCCAGTGAGAATATTGTCCATTTAAAGATATGTAAGAATATCTTGAGTGAGGGTTATGTCATAGTGAGTATTTCTAACCTTCTAATGATGGTTTTTTAATGGGCAGTGGATGCAAAGGATAATTGGAAGATGATGAATCTGCACTCCGTCTATATTTCTGTCTTCCTCCTCTTACACGATCTAATCGTACACCTTCCTTTAACATTCCCATACGGAGGCACTTTTGGAAACGACATGCTTGACACGCTTTCCTACGACGCTTGTTTATTTCACAATCATTGGAAGCAGGGCAGGTGTATTCTATGTTACCTAAAAGATATTCAGATCATATTTGTTAAATTTGATCCATATATTCAATTAAATGATTTAATATCCATAATAATTCCAAGTTTATTTATTATAATAGCTTTATAAGAATAGAACACCTAGCTTTATGTGACTTCCTAATATTTTGTATGTTAATGAAAGACCATATATCTATATTTAAAATTCTCATTTTCCGGATAGTATTGTACAATGGACCTTCTACTTTATTTCACATATAGAAATGATTGAGTCTTGGAACCAAGTAACATAACTTCAAAATTTCTTAAATATTAACCATAAAAAGCTTTTATTTTTAATCATGTACAGTATAGTACCGTACAAATAACACTTATGCAGAAAACAGAATTAAACATAAATACTGCATATATTATAAAGTTACGTGAAGAATTAAATTATTAACAAGATCTACTGTTGTTCGAAGAAGACTCAGTAATTTGAATGCTAACAATCGTTTGGCTTAAATTATAAAACTGAATGCCAGTAATTCTATTTGTGATAATAATATTGCAATAGCGAATCTGAAGATGGTACAAGTAAAGTCAATAATTTTTCAACATAAATAAGGAACAGAAACTTTTAAATACCGTATAAAATTTATATTTTTGAATACAAACAATATATTTCAACAATTAATCAGTATTTAGTAATATCATTATACAACTTATTTACTAACAATATGTCTACCGTGTAAAAGACTAAACAGAAAAAATATGTATGTAGAAAATCAGCATTACCATTTGGTTTTGATTTACATTTATCAGCTTCCAATAATATGAGAAAGCGCACAGTTACTAGCACAGTTTAGTTATAAAGTTCCCCATAATCCCAAATTAAAATCTATTTTAACAATATTCTCCTGTTCTAATCAACAAATGGAATAAATTAACTTTGTTGTTAGCAGATTACAATTAGTATTAACTTTCAAGCGAATATTTTCAAACTTATTAAAGATGCAAAAAGTTTATTGAGTATGCACATATTTGAATTAATTGTTTTTGTTATTAGTGAATGAAACTTATTAATTTATCAGATTAGGAAAACACTTGATGGAATTACTTGAGAATATATTTATAAAATTTAACTTCAACAAGAAATGTTACTAATAAAATAATGTAATCAAGTGATTATAAAGTTGTTCGCTGAATAACTTACACAGCTATACTTGGTCATTATATGTAACTTATGCATACATGTAAAGGAATTAAATCCCAAGACAGAAATCTGTTTCTAATGTTTCTCAAGTGCGCTTTATCAGACAGATCTTCACTTGAACTTTGTGCAAAATATATTCAATCATCTCTGAAAGATATCACACAAACTTCATTTGGAACTTATCATATTAAAAGAAAATTATTACATTTGAAAGTACAATATAATGCAATCTATATGATACTGAAATAAGCAACATAAATTGGCAAAAATTTTGAAATTCAATTTGAAGTACAGCAATTTTTGGTAACTGTTTTCTATAAGAGCTCTACCTAATATTATAAAATAATGTAGTTCATTTTGAAAGAAAGCAAAGCTCCCTTCTCTCTGCTGTTTTGCATAATCACATAAGAGTAATATGTAAATATTGTATATTGAAGTGAATGCCCTGAATAATTTACTAGTATAAATAAATATTGTACCTTGAATAGTTCTTTTAAAGAAGGCCTTGCATGCTTCACATGATGCTACACCATAATGAAATCCTGATGCTACATCACCACATACTAAACACATTCGTTTGGGAGAGTCCAGCTCTTTAATCCCTTCCTGAAAAATAAAACAAAAAATAAAGTATAAGTAATATTTTGTTTACTGTGCTATATCTTAGTTTTCTGTTTTGAGAAAATTATCGTTTTTCTAAAGAATTGGCAAATTTTCGGAGTCGTTACATTTCTTTATCCCAGGAATATATTTCAGATATCCAGGAATATATTTAATATATCCAGGAATATATTTAAGATATACAGGAATATATCTAAGATATCCAGGAATATATTTCAGATATTCTGGAATATATTTTAGATATCCAGGAACATATTTCAGATATCCAGGAATACTTGCTATTTTTTGCCTTATATGAGGAATGTCTGGACACCAGTGACATTATTTGAGGAAAATATCTTTGAAATCCTAATACACTATCATTCAAAACATTTGACTAGTGTTGCACTGATCCAGTGACTTGCTGGGCACAAAGGCCACAAAGCTTGACCAATGTGGTTCGTAACACAGTCTGAGGCGATAATATTATTCCTTTAAGCCTGCTATGGGTAAATGTGTGTCTTTCCAAATATCCTGTTCCCTTACAGAGGGCAACCCTAAGTTTTTGTGATGGGTTGGTGGATAAAAGTGAAAAAATAAGTGGATGCGAGTTTCAATATTTTCCTGATAATTCCAATTTTTTTCTAATGATTAGAAATATTACTAATCAGGAAATACTATTGAATATTTATTTTATTACACATAAAATTATTGCTGTCAACCTATTTTCATATAATAATACTAAATATTGCCAGTGATCGATATGTCTGATTTAGTTTGTGCTACAGTCA
Source organism: Campodea plusiochaeta (assembly GCA_034698565.1). Lineage (NCBI taxonomy): Eukaryota > Metazoa > Arthropoda > Diplura > Rhabdura > Campodeidae > Campodea > Campodea plusiochaeta. Next base: position 4,585 of record JAQIWE010002453.1, on the reverse strand, counting down.
TAAAACATTATTTTCAATTATACTAAATTAATGTTCCATAATGAAAAATAATTGGAGAAAATAATGGAGAGAATGTATATATAGAAGAGATTCATGAGAAAGACTAAGATTTCCATTCATTTTCCTAAATTACCACTTTTCGTTTTACTTGACTTTTTTTTTTGGTAGCAAATTCACTCAATAAATTCTAAATTAACTAGAAGTTACAAAAGAACATACGGTACAACTACAGAATATAATCCATAATAACAAGTCATTTTCGTTAATAACACAATAATGAAAAGTACTATAGTTAGTTTCTTTCTTTCATATAACATACCGGTTTTGTAACATTCGGTAATAAACTCAACTAAGTAGTAAGAAATAGACAGATTAATTTGCCAATTAGAATATTAAACTATAAATAGTCACTTAGTCGACTTTGTACAACTTATCGGATTTAATCATGACACATGCAGTTTCCAAAGTTTCAACAAAAGGAACGAGTACAACAAAGAAAGAAAACGAGAGATAACAATAAAACAGATAAGACATTTATAATTATAATAGTTCGCGTTCAATTTATATAAAGATTCAATTGTCAGACTGATAATCCCAGAATCTATTTAAGAAGTTTTGCAGGCTAATATATTATAATGACGACATTAGAATTTCAAAGTATTGAACATAAATTCCATTTAGCCAATGACGAATATAAATATTTCATTATTTTTAGAGCAGCGGAGTAATTATATATTACATAATATTGTGGTATAATACCCATCATCAGCAAAACAGTTTCATCATTTGCATGCATATCAGAATCGTAAGGCATGTGTATAGTGGAGTAACAGCGATTCAGACCTTTGAAGGACAAGGATAGAAATAAGGCACATATTTGTAGTTTTTTTTTTTTTTTTTTTATCTAATTGTAGATTTTGATAATAAAACAATAACATTATTAAGATTATAGTATTTTTATTTTTTTAAGTTTAAATACCGGTACGTTTCTTTGGTTACAAGATAACAATCACTGAATCACAATATTCTCATATTGACATCAAGGGAAAAAGATCTTTCGGTCATGAAGCAGCAATTAAATATGTGAAAAATAATTGTTCAATCACTTCATAATAATAATAATTTTAACTCATTTGGTCACGCAGGTACGGATTCCGAAAGATAAAGAAATTTACACATGAAGCTGTTAAATTATATTTTATACGATTGCTATATATGCGTGTTATGCTGATGAGCACAGATCGAAATTGAATTTCTTCTTCCCTGGTTCTTATTTTTATAAGCGTAGATTAGGAAATCAATCATGATTTAAATGTCCATACGACATAATCTCACCACAGGCTATAAGGTCACCACTTTTCTATATTTTGATTACCACCATTCATGTGATATTAATTGAGAAGTATCCCATTTTACTTATTGTTACTTCCAACAAATTTAAACGTTATCTATTTGTCCATATCCGTTATAGTAATCATGCAGATCTAAAAATTCCAAAGTTAATATGACTAACCTAAAAATTCTAAATTACCTAATGAACACTGAGAGAAGAAGAGGAATCGAAATGTCACAAACATGGGTCGAGATTTCTTTCGCGTGGAGTCACAAGTTTATTTCACTTCTAGAAATTCCTTTATTCTTACTGTTATTGGATATTGATAAAGCCTATAATTATTTTCAGGAATTATCTGCTAACGTCACGTCTTTGTCTGCCGAATGTTAATGAAATCAGTACAAAATTGGGGGAAAATAACTATTTTATTACAAAAAACTATTCACTACTACAATGAATAACACTAATGGACAGAATATAATTATGTTTCAGTTATTTTTTTTTTAATTATATCTTTAAGATTAATCTACAAAAGCAATTCGCATTGTAAAACTTATAAATTATCCAGCAGACTTGAAAGAAATGGAGTCCGAAAAACCAGCACAATCTTTCCAGCTATATTTTTATAAAGAAATTCTTATTTGTTATTTTTTCTTGATTAATGAATATTATTGATTAATTAATTTCATATATAACAAACTAGGGATAGAGGTGAAACAAAAAGTATGCAGATACGGCCATTGTAGACCGATTTAAATATGTCTTATTATACTTTCTTCTGCCAGCTATAGTTGAACAATCTTTCTTGAGTATAATATATAAAAGATGCTGAATGCCATTTCTATAGATAGTTGCAACAACAAGTAACATTATCTGCATCACAAGGATAATAAAATTCATTATTACTTCATGGATTAATAAGAATATTCTGACGAAACATAATTAAACACACAGCAACGTATGCAGAAATAGCGGTGGTTTTGCTACGTATAAGGCCTATAGTATTCTTTGTTTTTTTATTAAGATAATTTTTTTAACGCTATACCATTGAATTTATAACATTCAATGGATATACCGTGCAATATGCTACTCTTTATCCAAAATATTGAAGTACAAAATTCAGTATTACAACCAGTAATAGTTTTTTATCACTATAAACTGAGAAATGGCAGTCTTCAAAATATCAATAGCATTGGCAGAGAGGTTTTATATGCTAGATTTAAAATATGTATAAGAATGATGAATAATTAAATTATCCAAACCATTCATCGATAAAACAGCTTACCCTTGCTTCATGATAAGTCTTATTTTGAAGGAATCTCAATGTATATTTCCTTATCCTTAATAATTATTATAATTTAATCTGATATTTACTTTTGATTATTTCCAGTAGTATATTTTACTTATCTCGCTTTCGACGGCTTTCATCACGTATATAGGAATTCTATAGAGCAAAATATTTTCTTCTTATATTTGATGTATGTAATTACGTCCTCTTCTTACAGATAATTATAATTCTATTGTTAATTTGCGTTACTTTCTGTCCTCCCTTATTATAAAATGAATAGCTCATATTATATCAATAGTGCTAATTAAGATTTTTTTTCATAGATACTTTAATTACTAAATCAAGATACTTTCTCTACCGTAAAGTCATGTAATAATATCAAAAGATAATATTAAACACGAATATAGTATAATCCTCAATCTGGGTCATGTTAATATTAGTTGAGGAAGCTTGCAACACAGATATTACTAGATTACTATAAATAAATCTGTGTAAAGAAATACTGACGTTTCGTGTGGTAAGAACGATATCAACCATTCCCTCATTATAGTTATTAGCTGACATAAATACTAAATTACCAAATAAAAGTATAAAATAAGCTGTATATGCAGTTCAACATCTCCATTGTTCGCAATTGAATTTGGACAACTGACTACACTTCAACTGAATGGTGTTAATCGCTCGTCTCGAATCAGCGATATGGATGTATTCTTAATTCGATCATCGTTTTGATGTTGATCAATAAATCATCAACATTTCTGTAACTAACAGTTTAATAGCATTATTCATAAAGGTATAACGTAATTTTAAATAAACTTATCACGAATGAGCAATATTACGTTCCTTAAAAGTAGTTGTAACACATGTTGCATAATCTATAAATATACCAACTCTCCATACGAATTATCAACGCTACGTGAAACAAGTATCGCTCATCATTCATCATTATGTAAGTCATAGCAAAAGAATAATATTCCAATTTAGATTCCTTTAATAGAATCATCATAATCATAATAATGACTTCAACTTTTGGAAGACTCACCGTTTAGCTGTGTTATATATTACTGAATTAGAACATTAATTAGAGGCTGTAGATGTTATAGCTTAGCATTCTTCGAAGTCGAAGTATTTAGCAATTTTTTAAATGCAAACATAAATTTTAATCACAAAATAATAAAAAAAAACTGATTTTCTATACTTATTCGCTCTAAAATAATTTACAAAGATACCATTTTTAGTATTCTCGATTAAGTTTAATTTTTTTACGGGCTGGAGATGTAAAATCTGTAGTAAGTGAATCGAATGCAAAATAAATTTATTACAATTTTATACAAATTTAATGGAATTTCAAATAATAATAATGTTCTAATTACAGAACACTATAAAAATGAAAGATATACCTAAATACGAATTAATAATGAAAACATGCAATTTTCATCATTTCAAAATTCAGAGTGTCTTGTCTATCTTCTAAAATCTCTAAGACAATGATAGTTACTGGTAACCTCGACCAAATCGATAAACAATGGTCTAAGGATGCATAGTTCTATATTTGAAGCGCAACTACATTTACTTCCTCATTGTAATATTCTAGTAAAGTCGATGAGTAAATTCTTGGCACCTGTTCTATTCTCTAATATTGGGGCAGGTTCAAATTGGAATGAAACTTTAATATGACGTCAATCATTTAAGTATACACACAACAAATTATGTTACATGAATTCGCAACTCTTATACCTCAAGAGACAAGAGAGTATATAGTACAAGATGCCAATAGCAGTTTGCAAATTTGGATTTTCGAGAACGAAACTTCTGGGTGGTAAAATTTTGAAGATATTTATAGATAGATTTTCGGAGATTCAGTGGCTTTTCTTGATAATAATTCATTTCAAAATTATGGATTAAACCACTTCAAAACACAATAAAATACTGGATTGACGTTTCGTTTGCTATATTATCATACA
>JAQIWE010002452.1:0-13215 GCA_034698565.1 Campodea plusiochaeta | reverse complement strand
AAAGGCAGTCTTGTAGCTACAATACCTCTGACGTCACAACTTTAGCATTCTTACAATCCCCAGGTCTTCTATCTAAAACTCTCTATTCTAAATCATCCGTGCTTTTACTGAAAAAATAATAGTTTCCGAAATAATAAGAAATAGCTAAGTTGAATCTTTTTCGAAATTCTTAATTTGAATGTCTGATAATACATAATTATTACAATTTGAAAAGGTTTTGACGATCAGTTCTTTCAAATAATAGTTTGATTTTGGAATAAAAATAATAAGCGAGAAAGTGAAGATTTTCATCTCCAAAATTATCTGGAATTAAACAATTGGAATTTATGGAAAAATATTTCAGGTCAGGGGAGTGTTGTCAGAATTATTGTTACAACAATAACGGAAAATAACAAAGGAATATAAAAAAGAACTCAGCTCTTCTCAAATATAAAAAAATCAAATTTTCTGGAGGATTACAATTTATTATTCGGTTTTGTGTATTGTCGAACTTTCTTCCTTGTTGTAAATAATAACAGCTGAAGTCAGCATCTTTTATCACTGCTGTCAGTCCTGTCACTCATTAACAGGCCTCGATTTTAGTGAAATTTTCAGCTTGCGAGGCTGGAAGTTGACTTTTAATTTCACTTGTCCGACAGAATTTATACTTGCCCAAAACAAGATGATCTGCGATTTATAAAAAAATTACTCAAATGTCATTTTGAGAGAGAAAAAAACTATTTGCCCTTTACGATGGTTTAGTTACTGTTATTAATTATTCAAAATAATACGCCCAACTCTGCACTGATGAAATATTTATTGTTGGACTACCGGTTTCAAATCTGCTGTCGGTTTCGAATCCCGGTCCAAGTAACTGTAATTTATTACGATTACGTATGTAAATTTTCTGCCATTTGATTGTCCGGCAGTTTATAAATATGTTCGTTTAGTTGTTTGTACATGGTGATGAAGCTCATAGAATTGTAATTTTTTAATCCATCTGATAATGTAAGTTTTTATATGTTTTATCGATAATATTTTAATTAATTTTAATTTTGTTTGTAGATTGAGTGACCCGATGATGAATCGTGTAGATTCGAACGTTGTCCAACAATAAAGTATATTCCATCAGTGCAGAGTTGGGCGTATTGTTTTGAATAGAGGAATATTATAATATGGCTGAATATTGTCAGATTTATTGAAACAATATGATCACATATTGTAAAAAGATTCTGGAAAGAATCATAAACCCTCCTATATACGTGTATAACACTGCGTGTAGAAAGATTACTTAAACTGTTAAACACAGTATAGAAATAATCTAATGAATGAGTAATAGCTTTCCTTTTAATTATTGGTGGAATCAGTATTTCGGATCAGAAGTCGAGCTTTTCCTTCGACTAGAAGACCAGATCCGATCCCATAACTAAAGTATAATTCATTTATACAAACGTAGGTTTATCAAAATATTGAGTATCTTCCAAGAAAGGTATAATCTACGAAGAGTTTAAATATTCACCTGAGAATTACCATAGCAATATTGACATTTGTAGCCACAAGAAACAAACAAAACATAATCAACATTTCCAATAATTTTGCTTCAATGCTGTGTGAATTGTGCAACTACAAATGGTGGAGCATCTCTGAAATAACGCAAGTATTAAAACATAATGCTGCATGTAAATGTGAAATTATTTCTAATCATTACGTTTATTTCATCAACTTATTCTGGTACCATTTTCTTACTTGAAGATAGCGGCAGTGTATGGACTGAACCAATTTTAAACTTCACTCTAACAGCATCTGAAGTGGGTAACATTACTTTACTTATTGTAAGAAATAACTCAAATATCGCAGTCACAGATCAGAATGTACTAGTGCTGCTTCAAAGAGCGAGTAAACGAACTACACCAGTAGCCCTAATGTATGTAACTTCATCAGTGGAAAAACTTTATCAGTGGGAGAGGGATAAAAAGTATAGTGATAATATATTACATCAACAAAATCATCATGTTTGCTTGGTACAGGAATTAATACCTTTTGGGAAAGCATTTGATTATGAGCTTTTTAATCTTCAGTATACTCCACTGAAACAAAAAATAATTTCTCTGTTCGCTGTTGATGAAACGATTAGTCGCTTATCGAGCTGGGGCATTTTCATTAATACATTTTTTCTCCATCAAGTGTCCAATGGGTCAACTCAGTTTCTGCAGAAATGTTTTCTTTGTAATAATACTGAAATTTCATTTCCAACAGTTATTCAGAAAAATATTGAAGATGCGAAAACAATACTTCTAGGTGTGGGTTTGATAAGATTTGATTTGATTTGATTTGATACCTTAAACGGAAAAGTGTTACTTGCAGATCCACGTAACAAGGACGAAGTAATCAGCAGTTTACTCGAAGAATATTTAAACTTTACATTTAAATATAATTACAGCAGCTACAATTCACGATATCTTTGCTTTCACATTTTTAAGTTTCATACCTGGAAAATCGTCACTGCCTTTTCAATTTGACAAATTACTTTTCTACACTAAATTACCGCGGAAAATATATTACACTTGGAATTATCTTAGGCGTTCTTACAATTTTAGAGTTGTAACAATATCAGTTATAATATCCATGATTGTGACGCTAATTTTGTGGAAAGAATCTGAAATTTTTTCATTTTTAGATATCTATTTTAAAATTTGCTGTTCTCTACCTCTTCAGAAATACGGGAACAAAGTTAAAATTTAATTCAAAAATAACAATGACCGTTGTAGCTCTTTGGCTTTGTTTTTGCTTTATTATTTGTATGGCAGTAGAAGCAAAATTCACAGAAAACGCTATCGTATCTGATCATGAAGTGCTTCCTTCTACTGTTTTTGATTTAATTGAAAACAATTATAAAGTGTTTTACTTTAATGACCGTTCTACATTTCTTGCTTGTTACCAGTACAATACTCTTTTCACTGAAAATACTTCAATAATCTATATTTCTGCAAATAACTGTGCAGAATCAATTTTCAACACTGGAGGGAGAAGTGCCTGTATTCATCTTGTAAAGGAAGAATTTGGAAGGGGGAAAAAGAAACCAATTCTAAACAACTACACCACAGATGGTTCAGGACAACTCATTCTCACTACTCATAACATTGAAACAGTTAAATATTTCAGAGCAATACATTGCGGAGTTTTAACAATTTGCAATATTTTCGACAAATACATAGGAAGAATCCATAATGGCGATTTGCATGAACATAATACTAAAGTAAAAAGTGATTTAGAACTGATTGAATCAATTATTCAACGACGTAGAAACTTAACAAGCGACTATTTTTCTGACAGTTACGATGAAACAAACAACGGTTTCAAGTTGGAAAACCTTCAGGGAGTGTTTTCAATTCATTTATTTTTATGTTTAATGGCTTTTGGTTTCCTATTAATTGAGATACTTGCAAATAACTATCACCGTAACAACACAGAAGAATAGTGTTAAAAAAGTATTGCTGCGCATCATGTTATGGAAAAAAAGATTGAAGAAAATATTTTTTGTTCAATGTGCGAATATGCAAACTTCTGCTTTAATGAATTGAACCAATTACTTCTTGCATTGAACTGAAACCAATCAAACAATCTATAAGGCGTCCCTTGTAGAAATTTGGAAATAAAAAATAGCTGCTGTATTATGTACGTAAACTACGTATATATTAATTTGTCAATTTATCATATATGAAGAAGTCCTCAATAATAGAGTCACATTACTTTACAGTAATGCTTTGAACTTGACAACTTTGAAAAAATTCTTTGTGAAATAATTTAAATAGTTACCAGTGGTCTAATGTAATTATATTCCCTCTCTCCGAAAAGAAAACAAAATTTAAAAATTAAACAACCATAAATATAACACTTTACATATTTTATAAAAAATTGATAACATAATTTGATAACAAAATGATTTGAAATTTACTCGACAAAAGTAAGCTTTTTCCATTAATTTATGAGCTCTCTGTATTTTTTTCCTGAGCCATGACTGCTGCAGTATGAGAGAACTACGTAGAAAATGCTTCGCTACACAGAAAATGATATACTTTTCTATTAATTCCACAATATTGTAACCAACCGTCGTCATTTTCAATAAAGCAAATAGAGCAAACGTAAAATGTCATCAAAGTAAAAAGTAGCAAAAAGATTTTGTCATAAATATACTGTTGTCATCTCTGCTTCATATTGTCGTTCCACATTTTCCTCTATTATTACCATCCATCAAAACCTCATGATGAGCTTTGATGTTCATAACGTGATCTCAGATTATATTAAGCTGTCAAAGCACTTCAATTTCTCCATGGAAAATAAATAATAACGTTATTGACATCTTAGGTTCTTGCTAATAGGTGAACCAGACAGGGTTTAGCATTATGGTAAGAACTTACGACTCCAGGAAATAATATTGTTGTTTTGCAATGAAAGCTAATTGCCAGTTGATAAGTGTTTTCAAGGATTTGACGTGTTTATGTAGATTATAATGCTGCTCTGAACTCATGCGTTGTAAAATGTAACAAGAAACAAATTATTTCCCCAGTAAAGATGAAAGCTTTATTTCGACTTTTCAATATTTTCGTGTGGTATCTTAGTATTCTCATACATCCAAAATCCGATACATCCAAAATTAAAAAATGCTGAACTTTTTTACAAGACAGTTTAATATCAGCAAGTGGGTTTTGAGAAAATTAGCAAAGAATTAGGAATACTTGGATATATGACATTTTTATATTCGAAACCTACGTCGGTTTTGACTACGGAACTTTTGTCTTGTGTACAAACTATTACAATCCTGAAAATTCCACTAAAATCCGCTAAGTGGTTCGACTGGTTCCAGAGGAAATTAGGGTTAAAATTTTGACTTGAAGATGGAAACGAAAAAAAAAATTGAAACCAAGGTCAGGATTTACTACTGTACTTTTCATATATGGCTATACAGATGCTATCCTGAAAATTTGGTTAGAATCCGTCAAGCGGTTCCAGAGATATTCAATGAAAAATGAAAATACCCTGAAGATGAAAATAAGAAATCCGAAACCTAGGTCGATTTGAACAGATTTCCGAATATGCTGAGGCTATGCACTGTACATCCTGAAATTTGGTCAAAATCGGACGAGCGGTTACGGAGATAAGGCGGGGACGGACGGACAGACATGATCGTCCCATAAGCCTTTTTTAGCCTTAATTTTTGAAGGAAGAAAGGCTTACAGCACGATCATACTCGTCTGTTTGTCCGTCTGTCCCCCCGTATCTCCGTAACCGCTCGTCCAATTTTGATCAAATTTTCAGGATGTATAATGCATAGCCACAGCATATTCGGAAACCAGTTCAAATCGACTTAGGTTTCGGATTTCGGGTTTTCATCTTCAAGGAATTTTCATGTTTCATTGAATATCTCCGGAACCGCTTGGCGGATTTTAACCAAATTTTCAGGATTGTAATAGTTGGTACACATGAAAAGAATTCCGTAGTCAAAACCGACCTAGGTTTCGAATATAAAAATGTCATCTATTCAAGTATATTCCAAATTCTTTGCTAATTTTGTCAGAACCCACTTGCTGATGTTAAACAAATTTCGCAACCTCAATATAGGCTAGTAGTGTCGTGTCAAAAAGTTCAGCATTTGGAATTTCTAAATTTTTTTAAAATTTTGATGTATCGGATTTTGGATGTATGAGAATTGTAAGATACCACACAAAAATATTGAAAAGTCAAAATACGGCTTTCATTTTTTCCAAGAGAAATAACTTGCTTCTTGGTTTTTTTTTTTCGGAAATTAAGGCTAAAAATATCATAAGTACAGTATATTGATTACGAGTACGTTTATAATTTGTGGTAAAATCGAACTGACAATTTTAAAACCATTTATTTGTGGAAGGATTTTGTGTAATTTTATGGCTCTGATAAATTAATGAACATTAATGAAACGTGGAATAAATAGGTTATGTAGAAGAAATTGGGTAACGACTTGGAACTGTATAAATTAAATAGTAGAAAAAAGTATTTAAAAAATTACAACCTGGTAATACCTTTGTTGGTGTGGATATAAGAAAACCAAGATTTTGTAGTTTATTTTCTATTGTACCAGTTTCTTTTTTACCATTCTATTGTAAAAAAAAATATACAATTAATAATTTTCAAAACCCTACTTACACTATTTTTGTAATAACTCAGAGATACGAATCTTCTTCACGAGACAAAATGATTTTTCATCATTATATACTTTAATAAAAACAGTTTTAATATGTTGTCTTTTTGGATCAAAACCTTGTGATCGGGATTTACAGTTATTAAATGAAGAACGTACTTTTAAGAGATAGATAGTGACGCAATTATTGTATTGCCATAAATTATTTTGGAGCATTTTATAACATTAGATTCACAAAGATTATTCTCTCTTTAATTTGAAAAGTACCACATCAGTTATTCATTTGTATAACATAGTCTACATTAAACATTGCACCTTCCCATTCCCCATCAGATTAACAGTCTAATTTCAATCCAACTTACCCTTCCCAGCTGAGTCTCCTGATGTCGACTGGTGGCACAGTAATATTATTGTTGTTATTATTATTTCCCTTATTGGAAGCAATGAGTCTTGCTAACTTTGACTTATAATCACTAGCAGTTGATGAACTCCTCGAAGCAGGACTGCAACTGTTGCTAGTGATATCCAACCAACTGCCAGCTGATGATTGTTGCAGAGGTGATTGTTGTGTTTGATGTTTGATTGTTGAAGGGGGGATGGGAATGGATGTGGAGGGAGGGGGAGGGTATAACCATGGAAAAGAGGGATCACATTTGGAAACTGTGAAAAGAAATAACAAAATATATATTATTTTTTTATTCTATGCCTGATTTTCTAAATCGTGGTGGTGTTCTGCTGTGACAGTTTCGTGTTACGAAAGGAAATTTAATACATTCATATTCGAAGGTGAAATGAAAAAAAAAAAAAAAAAAAATAGTTTGAGATGAGATTATTCTTTACTAAACTTATATCTTCTCATCATCGTTATAATTAGTAACAAAAAGAAAATACTTAATTCGATAAAATTTTGAAATCAAGTAAAATAACTTTCGACGATACAAAATCTGACATATTTACTTTATTATTAATCTTATCCCAGTTTTAAACTAATTCTAAATATTTGATTATCATGTACTATATGCTAACCTCTATTCCCTTTAGCTTTACCAGATCATAAATTCGGTCTAATACATCTAGCAATAAGTAGTTAATTTTGTAAAGCAATCAGTAATGTTAATTAACATTCTAATGATTAATAATACGTTGCTTGATGAATAGTACACTGATTATGATGACGAATTAAAAAAAAGTCGCATGTACTTTATCATGAAATTTATTTTATATAAGTAACTAAAATGCATGACCGGTCAGTACCAACTGCAAATGTTATATTGTACTTCCTACTTTTGTGATTAATAAAAATATAATTATTGCCATTCCTTATTATTTCAGTTTTTAGACATTTCGAAATATAAGTATTACCATAATCCAAAAACAATAAATTCTTTGAAAAATTATTTTTCCTTTATAACCATTAATCAGAAAAAGCGCTTAAAATAATCATTATAATTATGTACTTCTATATCAAAACCAGATCGATCTCATTTATCTTTCGGAAATGCGCCATTATATTATAATGACTTTATTAAAACATAATATGGTTAAACCTAAAATAGAAGTGATATCGATGACAGTTTCAAAACATTCTATGCATTACTGAGTATCGAGGAACACGGAATATCCTTCATTCATAAATAACTTCAAACAACGTATATAACCATTCATAAATAGCTTCAACGAGGCGGTGCTGGGATATCGATTTCATGAGAGAAAAATATTTCCTGTGATAAGGTGAAACACTTCATGTTATTTTACAACAGAAAATCAACATTATAATGATGTCCTTATTAAAAAATCAATTCCACGTGTTTCAGATTATAATTATTAAAGTGTGTAAACTATAAAATAGTGAAGGGTGTTATAACGAATGTTGAAACTTATTTCTATTATAAAAAGAAACTTGCTGTTTTTTCTCTTTCGAAATTAATATTTTATAAGATATAGGCTGTTTATTTCAAAGATCGTTTATGTTGTGTTTATTGTAAAGAACAATGACCGCTGTATTACTTACTAATGGAAGGAAAGTTTAACTTTAAAACGGCAACAGCAATAATGGTATATATATTATTTAAGTTCACATTTCGGCTGTGATATGACCGAAACAGGCAAAGACATTACAGTATGTAATCAGGATTTCACGTAGTTTCAGTGTACAATTCACTTTCGACTTATATAAAATAGTATAGTACATTGTGTGTGTAGTGATGGATAGCTATTTGTCGAACAAAGAATTATGACTTATAATTCCGTATATCACTTCTTCTTTCTCTCTAAATACAGTTTATGGAAAATTCTATGCGCCGTACTTTCGTCGTTTAGAGATTATTACAATACTTAAAAATAATGATAGTTTTGACGACGTTGAAATTGAAAGTAAAATAATAATTAAATAAATACTACAAATTCGCCAATTGCGTGAAAAGCGATCCTGGTGGTTGAACTACATCCAAGATGGAGGATATGGGGTATAGAATGTTTGTGAAATATAGGAAAACTCACTTTGTAAATAAAAAGACAACCTTTCTTGACCATAATGCTACAAAATTTTGAATGAAATATGTTCTATAGCTAAATATCTTATTAACTTGAAAAAATAAACCCAGGAAAATAATTCTGGACTTCAGAAATCGGAAAATAAATGTTATTTCCTATATTTCACACACATTCTATACCCAATATCCTCCATCTTGGATGTAGTTCAACCACCAGGATCGCTTTTCGCGCAATTGGCGAATTGATGATATATCTAAAAAATAAAAATAAAACAATATGTGAAAAGACCCAAGTTGTGTAAACCTCGAGCACTTATTTCCATATTTTGTAACATTATATGAATTACTGTTGCGACAAGGGAATTACCGACAATATTATTTTCTTCGAAGTATTTTGAAAACAACTGATGAAAAATGTTCTGATTAGTGAAGTTTTGTTGCAACACATGGGAAATGAAAATGGTAAACAAGATGGTCATATTACAACATATGGTGGTCTCTATGGACAAAAAATAATACTGCCTTTTCAATTATTCTCTTTTCTTGATATAGAATGTCTTCGTTGACCCGAAGTTTCCAATAAATCCCAAGAGTCGTCTCTCTGTTTTTTTACAGAATGTTATATAAGCGTCATTGTAACAAAGGGTTGGAACGTTGATGTGACTTGGTTGCCATTTTCTCCGCCAGGTTCGCCTCAAGCTCATTCAATATGAATGAAAGGTAATGCTCAGCTGACAGCGTTGAGTTCAATTTTCTCTTATTATTCAAGTAATTCCAGAGAGTTGGTATTTTGTGTTGACAGTTTGAGAGCACGGCGAATTTCATTACTTATTTTTGTTCAGATGAGTTATGGCTGCTGTGATCTTTTAGTTCGTTTCCATTTTGAATAGAAATCCTGTACTTTAAATTCCCACAGCAAAAGTTTCATTGTAATATTATAGTAACCATTTTGCGGTACAGTAAGCTATCGTGAAATATTGTTGTGTAATGATACCATTAATGTTTCAACATTTATCAGTGAAATTTGCTACAATTTATTACTACAGCAATAGTTTTTTTCACAAAAAAGTGAAACAACGTATAGTGTAAACACAGTATAAGGCAATAATCCAGTTAGATTAGAAGAACTTATTCATTACTGAAGAAATCAATACTCGTTAGTTTATGCATAACTCCATGTAGAAATCACGAATTGGAAATTTTTACATTCTTACAAATTCCTGTACTCCTTACAGATTTCGATTTTTTTTTGTTTCTACAGTTTTTTTCTTACTCTCGAAAAACGCAGAAAGTGTTCCAATATTCCCCAGATGATGTCATGTTCTTCTACGGATTGATGATCATTCTGTAATTTTTTCGTTCTAACGTAATTTGTGTACGAGAGCTTTCCTAATGGCTTTTTAGTGCTTGGAGGTTTAAAGGAAACTTCTCAATCACTGAATTGGAAAGTAGAAGAAGATTGAAGGGTAGGATGAGGGATGAAAATAAGACGATGAAAGTGTAGGAAGAGTTTTACTGGAGTGGAAATTTCCAGTTTGGTTTTACGATAACTTCAAGTTCATCGTTTTCTACTTTTCATTGTTAGAGATAATACTCTTGGCTTTTATAACGTTAAATCAAGAAAAAAGTTGTTCTGTCTTGTTATTAAAGAGGTTATTGTATTTTTATGAGTATATTTGAAAATGTAAATATTGCCCGTGTATAATGAAACTATTATGTAGTTCATTAAGAGTGATATTATCAGATGGTCACAGGAAACAAAAAAAAATCCAAAGAAAAAGTGAAACAAGTACAGCTCGATGAATCTTTTAAGGTTTTATTTTAATTTATCATCTAAATCGATTTTGCCGACAAAACCTTTAAAACGAAAATGATAACAAAATGCTGGAATTGCACAGAAAGAATTGTTGAAAAAATTACTGTATCATCAGTATTAAAAGGGTTTTATTGTAAGCAATATATCTTCTTGATTGATTCTCATGTTTACCGGAACGTCCTTGCCATGTTTCTTCACGATTCTATTACGACGAGAATACAGGAGTACATTTACGATAACTATATAGAAGAAAGAGAATCCTAAATTTCCATTAATAACCACAGCAGGAAATCAATGTTATTTTACTAATCTTCAAGTAGATTTAGGAATGCACTTCAGTTATTAAGAATGGTTACTGCAGGGTATCAAATTAACAACTTTCAGTCAGTAATGGCCCGACGGGCCACCCAACTTTTGAATCTAGTGACCCATCAGATGTTTTTGTGGCCCTAAATATACAACTGTTTTAAATTTCTCTAATGTAATTTCAATTTTTCCCCTGTTCAAATATTAGTAGTAAAATAATAACATACCTGCTCCTTAATAATATAAAATTTCGATTTTATTGTCGTACAGGAATCTTTATAAAATGTTGACCTGTTGTGAAAAATCACAGCTTGAATAAATATTAATTACTAAGTCAATAATTAATATTCCGTATTATTTATTACATTAACGAACTAATTACACATCGCTATCGCATAGAATAAAAGAACCACATTGTAAGAATCTACTTAACGAGGCAAGTTCAGAAATGTATTTATAACATTGTTATATATTTCGTTCACATACATACGACTTCAAAAGCCACTGAGAACGTAATCGCGGGAAAACTTCCAGAAACGAAATTTCCACGTTAACAGATTTTTATGAATTACGAACGAGCTATACATTGTACAAGAACGGTGAGCACACCTTTGGATTCTACGGAACGACAAGAATCCAACAGTATATTACGCTACGTATTTCGTTGATGTTTGCGTCTTCAAATTTCACTTGAAATATATTCGAAGTCGAAAATTGAACATTTCTGGTGGTGGCCAGGTGGGCCACTAAACTTTGTATTTTAGTGATCCTGCCTTGAAAATAGTGACCTCAGGCCACCGCTAAAATAGCGCCTTGGGTTAGCTACGACACAATAGCTACGACAGCAGAAGTACGAAATACGAACACGGATATCTTTCGAAGTACGTTAGTAAAGTACATGTATTTGACTTCTAAATTTGCAAATACAGTAATTAATGATAATTCTTATATTGGTCACACTAATATACCAACGTCGTGTAAAGATTGAATAATTATGTCGTATATACTTACAATAAATAAGTTAGTTAGCTGGCTGTAGTAAAAACTGTTAATGACTAAGTATTTGAGGAACATATATTTATTACTAAAACTAAATGACTACAGCGTACTGCTATACACATTAGAATAAACATTAACATAATAATTTGACATTATAAATTCGAAATTAACAATAATGTATTATTTTTATTTGCACCTCTCTCGTGTTTCCTTCGAAAATATCCTAATCAATTATCGTCAATTTGGGATATTGTCTATTTCAGAAATTACTAAATGAAAATGTTTATTTCTATAAGAGTTAGGAGACAAATTTCTGTTTCGTGATGTTCTGTATATAGATGTAATCTCATAAAAACTCACCGAAACATTGGAAATGAAGATATTTAAATCTTTGTTTATGCCACGAACAAAACATCACACACTTCTAATTATATATGATTAGATTTCACAATACTCTACATCATTGCTCTTCTACCAACATGTCATATTTAGTAACGATTCATAATGCCAAACTACAGTATAATTTCTTGCTGGTGCTTCAACCAAGTGTCATGAGAGATGTGAAGATTTCAGCTGTCGTCTTTCCTCTTACATAAGTGTTTGAACGTATAAGACATTAAAGTAGGTTCATTTTGTAAGATTTACACTCTTAGATTGACAGGGCAAGTATACTCTCTGGCAATAAGAACAGTCTTTCAAACATAATAACTCCACCTAAAGTACGTAAGACAAACAAAAGAGAAAAGCATTGGAAAAACTGTTAAGCTAAAGGACGTATAATAACTTCAAGAGAGTAACACAGTACAGTTTTATAAATAGAAACCATATTTGTATTAATACATGCGACCCCTTAAAAGAATCTAGGAACATTGTTGAGTGCAGCAGTTTCTTCATTAATGAAGTACCAGGATTGGAATATGTTATCTGTTACCAGTTACCTACTCAGGACAATAACTATACAGAACCTTTCATTCAGTGAAACTGAATTTTTAGAACAGTTAAAAGAACTAACCACAGTACTTAACTTACTGCCGGCTCTTAACTTACTTTGTCAACTTTTCCCAAAGAAAAGAGAACATTTAACATCGTGTCAAGTTTAAACGACTACAAACATGTTTTCCTCTAACATACTCTGAAATCCTTTATATCATTGCTATACATAACCTACAATAAATTAATTTTAACTATTTTGACCCAGTGCTCCTTTCTGAGAAATGATGAATTCCTTCATCAAATTAGCACTATAAATTCACTCTATTTCATTCAAGCGTATTCCCAACAGAGTTTATCATCAAACAAACATTATTTCATCAACAACTTTCTCACTCTATGTTTACGTCACATAAACATAATATAGACAAGTTTATGTAAATTAAGGCCGAAACAGACACGGCAACTTTTTGCCAACTAGTAAGGCCTTAATGAAAATTCAACCAATAGAGTGAAAG
>JAQIWE010002451.1:0-13215 GCA_034698565.1 Campodea plusiochaeta | reverse complement strand
GAGGGTATCCTTACTCTCTAATAGCACCTATGCTATAAATAGGCACTTCTTCTCTATATAGAGGGGTACATCTTTATATGGTGGAGTGCTTTCGATCGCTGAGTTTCAGTATTGTTGTTTGTTTTGGAGACTTCGATTTTTTTTTACCAAAGTATAGTAATATGTGTTATTTGCTTAAATGCCGCGTCGCGAATCTTTAAGACTTCAAAATCAGGAACCAGAGGGTGATATAGTTTCTTTAAGTGAACAAGCAAGGGTAAGGAGACGAAGGGTTCGAGACCATCAAAACTGTGATAGAGTGGCAAACAGTACAATCCCACACAGACTATTATTTGGGGACAGTTTATCTGAAAATACAGGAGTGTCCACGATTGAAAGTACAAATCAAACCTCAACATTAGAAACTGTACCAACAGTGATTGAAGAAACGGAAAGTGAAATTCAAGAATCTTTATCTGGTGCTACAAGTCAAGCTTCATTGACTTCAGAAGAGAATTTAGTATCGGAGACAACCTCACAGTCTACAGAAATTCCAGAAAATACGGCCTCCCAGTCTTCAGAAGAGGAAAGAAGGGACTCAGAAAATACAGCACAAGAAAATACAGTGATTCAAGCAGTATCAAGGGGAAGTACTCCAGCACAAAACCTAGATAAGATTACCATAGGAAGACTTCCAAGCACAAGTACAGGCAACACAGCTCAAGCACCATTGGTAGTAGTAAGAGCAGCAGCAGGAAACTCAAACAAACCATTTATACCAAGACCAGGTGGTTCTGGGACTACCACAGAAAATTTTACACCAAGACCACCACCAAGAAGAAACACACTTTATACACCAGCAGTTGCTCCGAGATATAATCAGGGAAGAACACTTGAAAATTTGAAAACTCCATCAGGTAGGAATTTCATAGAGTGTGGTGCAGATACCATATCCGAAGAATTTCCTTCTCTATCGGTGTCAGAAGAAGACGTACACGTGAGGACATCTACTCCAAGAGGAGGAAGGACAACATCTGTCCGCTCTCGTACTAGTTCTGGTACGTCAACTCCATCTGTACAGATCCCTCAGACTTTTGAAGTAGACAGTAGTGACGAAGCAGGTGAATCAGGGTCAGAATCAGATTGTAGCCGTTGCAGAGCGTATAATATCACAAACAACATGCCTGAAAACAGAGAAAGACGACGTAGCGAGTATTTTGCATTTCCTCCACAGGGAAGACCACAACCTGACGACCGCTTATATGTGGATGAACTTACAGGGTACCAACGAGTTTATAATGAGGAAGGTACACCATTGAGATTTATGGTGGATATAAACAGATTTATCCCAGAAGCAAATTATGGTGCAGCGTTAGAACGTAGACAGTTGCAGAAGGCAGCTCCAACAGCACCTGACCCAACTCAAAAACCCGCAAAGTACGATGGCCAGGGAAGACAAAGGGGAAGAGATTTTATAAAAGACTTCAAAGCATACGCTACATCAGCAGGGTGGAATGATGCTACAAAATTATTACAAATTCCATACTATTTATCTGGAGAAGCGAAAACAAGCTACGAACGCTGGGACAACATCACACAACATAGAGCCAAGACATGGGGAAATTTTTTGCAACATTTTCAGAAAAATTTTGCGCCTGTTCAGGACTCAAAAGTGTTTCAAAAACAGTACGAGACTATACAACAAAAACAAAATGAAACATTGCATGAGTACACTTATAGATTTTATGACTTGCAAAAGAAAGTGAAAGGAGACATTGACCATAGTAGGGATATGGCTTTTTATAGGAATGGTCTGAATCAGAACCTGAATAAAATAGCATGGGAAAGTGATGCCCCAAAGATAAATGTGGATGAGTTATATCAGTATTTGACAAACTGGGAAACCACACAAAGAGATAGACGACATGAAAGAGGTTATTTTTCAGATTCGGAATTATACCCCAATGAAGTAAGGTATGAAATCAACACAGAACACAACAGCCAACCAGGAACCTATAACAGGGAAATTCAAAACTTTGTTTCTAATACAAGACAACAGGATTTAGAAGAAAATACACGCTACTACAATAATATGAAAGAAGAAAATTCTCTACTGAAGAAAATTAATATGGAGAATTCGGAACAACTGAGAAGAATGGAACAAAAAATAGCTGATCTAGAGAAAAGATTAATTAATCAAGAAAACGGAATTGTAGCACATATGGGTTCACAGGAAACCACAACATACAGAGATCAGACTCACTCACAAGATGATGGATGGCGTATTGCTGGAAGAGGGAAACAACAGAATGTTTCTTGGGAGAATAGTGGAAATAGACGCGACTCAAATTTCCAGGAACAAAGAAGAGATGATAGAGAAAATGGATCATATACAAGGAACCGAAATGAAAATTATAGGTCAAATGAGCGATCAAACAATGACTACAGACCTAATGAGAGGTCAAACAACAACTATGATAGAAGAGGGAATAGTAGACAGAATACCAGGGATCCATGTGAATATTGTTCCAAAACATCTCATCTTTCAAAGGACTGTTATTTTAAATCCAAAGCAAAGTCTTGTTATTATTGTGGAATCCAAGGTCACATAAAACCAGAGTGCCGAAAGATGAAAAGAGACAGAGAAAATGGAATTTTTAGATCTTCATACCAACCCCAGCAACAAAATACCAGACAGCAGTCTCCTGAAAGAAGAAATTTTACTTTTAACCAGCAGAACAAACGCCAAACTGAGTGTCATTTTTGTGGAGGCAATCACTTTATGAAATTCTGTCGGGAATTTATGAATTATCAGATTCAGAACAGACAAGGACAACAATCCAGTGGTATCAACCAAAGCAAATTTGTACCTCGAAATCCATGGGACAATGCATCATCATGGAGTCCACCTCAAGCCACAAGGAACCCAGAGAATATGATACACTATATGCAACAACAGGAGCAACCAGGATTCTTTAATAATGTACCAATGAATGGACCACCTTCTCAACAGTCTTATGCCAATGCAACTAGTCAACAATCACAGAGAGAAGCTTTAAACGTCTAAACCCTGTGGATGTAAGGAGAGTGCAAAATATGCATTCACAGGGAATTAAGGAAGGTACAAGACCTCCAGAAACAAATAATGTAAATAATTCAGATGTAAAAATTACAAGAGATAATAAGGAGACTACTAGAGAACCAGGACTAGTAATCAAAAATTTAGAAAACAGGAATTCAACTCAGATGAAGAAAATGGGAGAAATAAATGACATTGTAAAAATATTAGAAAAGATGAACCCATGTAAGTCAAGAAAGGAACAATTTCCGAATAAGGAGGATTCTATACAGAGGAATATATTCATGAATACTGAAAAGAAGAAAAGTGTACAAAACAAAAATGAATTACTCAGCAGATTTCCAAAGAAGGGGAAAGAAATAGTTGTTCAGAACAAAACACCGCAAGAAACAAACAGGAGCAAGCTAACAGAAGAAAACAGAAGAGAGGCCAAACAAATCTTACAAAATAGGGAAGATCAGCAAAAAGAAGATAAAGAAGAACATCATATTATGTCATATTGGGAAACTCAGAATCATAAATATTACAGAGAAGTGAAAATTTACGTAGCTGCGATGGGAGATTATTTCAGTGATACTTTAGAGTACGTATCCAATGCAATTCCACATTTTCAAGAGAAAAAGCCTAGATTTATGCTTCAAAAGTATGGACTTCCAAGTATTACAATTAAAATCTTCACAATAGAAATTTATGCTTTGCTGGATTTAGCGTCAACAGCTTCGCTTATAAATGTGGAGTTAATCAACGAAAGTGACATCGATAGACGTAGTTTTATGGAATCAGAAATTCAAATTATTGGAGAAAAACACATCAAATGCTTAGGACTAGTGACTCTTCCAATAGTTATATGTAACTCACTGCGTATTCAAACTTTCTTTGTAATTCAAGACTTCGACATACCAATCATCTTAGGACAAGACGTGCTAAAGGATATGACATTTACAATTAAATATGGAAACAACACAGTGACTTGCAAGGAAACAAGCGCAAAAGGATATGATCTTACACCATTTAGGAGTACTGAAGAGGCCATACGAAAGTTATTTCATCTTACTGAAGAGCACGTTCCTCCAAGGGATAGCAGAAAACAGAATAATGACACAGATAATGACTTAATTTATACGATGGCTTTGGAAGGAAATGAAGATATCCAGAAAGAAAAGGGTCAACATGATTATTTAATTGAATTGGACACATATCAGACTTCAAAAAGCAAGGACTATTTCATTAATCTTTATAGAAGTCTCAAGACAAATATCTTACCTTTTGAAGCAAGAAATTATGCCAGTAAATTGAAACACTTAGGATTGATATTATTTCCTCTTCACGTTTTTAACATACCAATAAATCCGATCATCGACACGGGAGCCAGTCTCAGCATCATTAGTAAGGACCTATTAACAAAGGAATTTTTATCAGAAGATTTTGGAATTGTCAGTGCAGTTGGAAATAAGAAAATAATTACCTACGGTGATATAATTTTACCATTGATTGTCAATCAACGATGCTTCACACACCGCTTCACAATAATTGAATCTCTACAAACTCCTATGATCTTAGGAAAGGATATTTTAATGAAATTAAACTTTGGTATCTCGTACAAAGATAACTCAGTCACACATAATCCACAAAAAGCCATTGGATTCCATTTATCGCATTTTAACACATTGGATGAGGCAGTTTGTAAACTATTTAAATGGAATCGTGAAGTAATTTCTTTCAAACCAGAGAAAACCAATTTCAAGAATAATGAAGATGTACAGGATAAAACCCAAAGACCTTTTGTGAATCATTTTAGAGAAACTGAAGAATATGGAAAAATAAAAGGACGTACTTATGTGTGTGAGAATACTAAAATTCAGAGATTTTCAGAAGGTACTATAAAAATTAAAATTGGAAAACATAATCATGCTGCTGACTGTGAATTGCTTTTTATTCCAAACGAAATTACGGAATACAATGAACAATTGGATAATTTACATTTGACAGATTGTTACATTAAATGTGAAGAACATGTTGCATTTATACCATACATGAATCGAGGAAATCAAACATTCCAACTTGAAGAACATCTGGACTTGGGTAGAGTTGAAGAAGATGTCATTCCAATCATCAGTAAACCTGTTGGAAAAAAGAACAAGAATCAGGAACAGAACAATAACTATATTCATATGGTTAATACAGAAAATACAAAATTTGACAATAGTACAGAATTTACAAAAATGGATTTTAAAGATTCACAGAATATCAACTTTAATTTCAAGGATTTTCATATCAATCCGGACCTATCCGAAGATCAGAAGAATCAAGTTAAAGCGTTACTTTTAAAATATCATCTTGCATTTAGCGTAGACGACCAGGTGGGAGAAACAAATTTAATAACAGCTTCGTTAAAAGTGCCAGAGGATGTTCAACCTATATATAAAAGCCAGTATCACATCCCGTATGCTGATAAACCGGAAGTACAAGCTGTATTGGATACTATGTTCAAAAATGGAATCATTCAGAAGTCAAGAAGTGTATGGTCGTTACCGTTACTTGTTATAAAGAAGAAACCGGATCCAGATAAACCTGGTGAGAAGCCAAAGTTACGAGTTACATTGGACGCAAGAGAATTAAATGCTATCTTACTTCCTCAAACTTACGACATGCCTAGAGTGGATCAAACTGTATTTTCTGTTTCAAAAGGATATTTTATAAGTAACTTCGATATTAAAGATTCATTCTTTACCATTCCTGTTGACAAGGAAAGTAGGAAGATGTTGGCATTCACAGGACCATATAATGATCGATATGAATTTACAAGATTAGCGCAAGGATTGAAAATAAGTCCATTTATTTATGAAATGCTTAACGAAAGACTTCTAGAAGGCCTTAGACATTCAGTAAAAGCATATATTGACGATGCATTCTTAGTAAGTGAAAAATTACCTCATGAAACAGAAGAAGATGTATGGTTAAAACATCTAAGACTGCTGGAAGTATTTTTAAAACGTATAATAAAAGCGAATCTCAAGATCAAGCCATCCAAGACGCATATTGGACTTCCGAAAATAAATGTTTTAGGATTCTACGCAGGAAGATCTGAATCTTCACCATCAAAAGAAAACATAAAAAGTATTTTAAGTATAAAAACTCCTTCTTCATGCAAAATGGTAAAAATATTTTTAGCGATGTGTAACTACTTTCGATCCTACATTAAAAACTACACAAAACTGACAGCACCACTTACTGCTTTGTTGAAGAAAAACGCAAAATTTATTTGGAACGAAGTAACGGAGAGGTCATTCATTCTACTAAAAGAAGCTCTGTCAAAAGAACCAATACTCACTACATTCTCAGAAGATATGGATTTAATTTTGACTACAGACGCATCGTATCATGGTATTGCATCTATCCTGACAACTTTTATAAATGGTGAGGAGAAAGTAATTACGTATTATAGCCGAACACTCAACATTCATGAATCTAGATTAAGTCCTACTGACTTGGAAGCTCTCGCTATTATAAAAAGTGTTGTAAAACTACGTCAATATTTACTTGGCAGAAAGTTCCAAATTAAAACAGACCATATCAGCTTACAATACATAATGGGAAAACAAAATGATTCGCCAAAATGGTCACGTTGGATTTCAATTTTAAGTGAATATGATTTTGATATCACATACAAACCAGGAGTTAACATACCAGTGGCAGATGCATTATCACGTTTAACAACAATTCAGGAAGTTGATGAAGAAGACTCTGTTGGATTTCCAATTGAGGAGACATCTGTCAAATCACAGTACAAAACCAGGGAAGAAAGACAGTCAGAAGCTGAAAAAGAAATATTAAAAGAATTAGGACTCATCAATAACATTACAATAGATATTGAACTGGAGCAACAAGCTGACCGAGAAATCAAGAAAATTGTACAAAGATTGAAATTATCAGAAGACAAGAAAACTATGGCAGATCAGCAGATTTCAAAAAATTTCAAAATTATTAATAATTTGCTGTATAGAACTGACCCAAGAGATCAAGTTCCAAAACAACTCTATATTCCCAAAACGATGGTTATTGAAATTTTGAAGAATCATCATGAAGCAGATGTCAGTACACATGCATCATTTACAAAAATGTATAACAGAATAGCAGCTACGTATTACTGGCCTAAAATGAGATCAACTATTAAAAAGTATGCGATGGGTTGTGACGTGTGTCAGAAGAACAAACATATTACTGGAGTATCTAAATTTGGAAAGTTATATCCTATTGTCTCAAATCATCCTTTTGAACTCGTTGAAATAGACACAATTGGAATTATGAAAACTACTACAAGTTCAAGATTTAGACACATAATTTGTGCAATTGATCATTATTCATCATGGGTGGAACTTCAACCTGTTAGTAACATTACTGCGGAAACTTTATCAGATTTCATATTACATCGAATAATATACAAATTTTCTTGTCCGCTAAAGATTTACACAGATAATGGTAGTAACATGTGTAGTCAAGTTACAGAAGAACTGTTGAAGAAAATGCAGATATCTCACTACAAATGTTCAGCTTATGTTCATCATGCAACAGGAAAAATTGAAAATACTAATCGTCATGTACGGAATATGATCAGATGCTGTATAAATAATGACACAAAAGACAGAGATTGGTCTAAACATCTTAATCACATCCAGTTTGCAATAAATACATCTGCAATAACTACGCATGCAGTATCGCCATTTGAAATTGTATACCTTCGTAAAGCGAGACTCCCTATCCATTTATCATTGCCACCAGGAGATGAAAATTTCTTCTTTTATAAAGATCTATCTGAAATAGAAGAAATGAAGGAATTAATTCAACAGAAAACTTCAGAAAATAAGGAACTCCAAAAAATACAACATGATAAAAGAAGAAACAAGAAGGAAGTGAATTTAGGTGATGTAGTAAAGAAGAAAATAACTCCAGTGACATCAAAAGACAAGCCTCTTTATTCTGGACCATATGTTGTGTGTGGAAAATGTTCAGATAATACGTGGTCATTGAAACCAATGTTTCCTGGTTCAAGAAAAATACTTCAGAATATTCATTCGGAACTTCTGTTTCCTTATCATTCACGAAATACATTTGAAAAAACTATAGATTCTACTGATTCTGATGAATAATTAATGGGTACTTGATAATTTTAGTGATTTCTACTGCCAAACTTTTTCTTTGGACATTTAATATATTTTAATCAATTTAATTTTTGTTTGCCTAGCAAAGTACTTAATTCTAATATCTGTTTATTCATTATTATTTAGTAATATCCTTGTGTAAAATAATCTTTACTTGAATTTAATTTTGGAAAGGAAAAAATATTATTATTATTTTCAATTTTCGATTCTAAAATATTTTTCTCTGTTTGTTACAGAATCATGAATCTGATCCTTGAATTCCTTACTATATTCACATTCCTATTCCTGCTCTTTTTGATAATCATTCTTATGGCAATCTTACGTTTTGTTCGCCTTTTGTATAAAAACTCCGAAATTCAAATTCAAGATTACCATCTTCATAAGATTACTAGGAATGGTAAGAGTAGGAAAGTCACGATATCTGAACCATATAATGGTAGAGTTCTTAATTCTAAAGAAACTATTGGCAGTTCCACTACTATTGCTGAAAATATTGAAGTACCTGTTAATAAGTCTCTGAAAAAATCTCTATCTAAGAAACCACCTTCGGAGTCAGTAACAATTATAGATGAGACATCAAAATCCAGCAAGTCTGTTACTCGGGATAAGAAATCAATTATTAATGTAGATTCTAAATGTAATCACAACTCTAAGCATTTAAAGAACAAATCTGTAAAGAAAGTTTCATTCTCAGATACTCCTCAATCTAGTAAAAATAATTTTACTTCCGTAAATTCTGATCAGTCTAAGGATACTCCAAAAGCAAATTCACATAAGTGTATTCATAAGTCTGCTTTGTTTGTTAAGTTAGCTATAATTTTCTTTTGTTTTCTAACCGCTGCTTTTGGAGAAGAAACAACAGACTCGCCATTGAATGTTTTACCTATTGTTTTGACTCATAAAGACACTAATATTAAATTTTCACCTGAGGTACATCTTGTACATTTGCGAGAAACATGCGCTCCGACGGAAATTGATGTGATTTTGGGATCGAGAACTAGTTATTTCAGTTATATGTACAGCTCTGGTGATTTTGGATCTGACACAGTAAAGTCATTCTTTTTAGATATTCCTTTTAATCTTGATGAAATAAAAGTTAAAGGAATGTGTAGTATTCCTTCTGATATTGCTTATTGTTATGGAAGTGATGCTAATTCTCTGTGTGATGGACCAAATATTAAAGTAGATTCAGTAGTTCCTGTTCCTAAATTTCCAAATATGGCTCAAGTGCAACGTAAAACTTTCTATCACACTTGTAGTAGAAACACTGCTTGTTTCCTTAAAGAATCAAAGTTAAAGTTATTCTTTATAAAAGGCAAATTAACTTTATTTATATCTCATGATATCAAGTTACAGTCTTCTGAGATTATTGTTTCAAATTTAGATTCTGAGCAGATAGTACAATTAACGAATGCCTCATTATACATTCCTGCTATACCTTTAAAATCTTCAGATTTAATGTTGAAGTGCATTTCCTTTAAATCTACAGCTGATACATTGTATTGTAATAATCAAGGTCATGATCTCCTAATCAGGGATGGTGTTGGAAGTTATGAATCCTGTAAATATACAAAGTTGACTTCAGGTGATGCTCATAATGTAAATCATAATTATCTAGTATTAACAACGGATATCTCAGGTTCGATTTCTGATTTATACAAAATTACTTCTGCAATATCTTTTGAACATTATGAGAATCTCTATAACTATATTACTCTTGTGAAGAATGTTGATAGAGTTATGTTGTATTTTAACCGGTTAGTACAAATTACTTCAAAAATTTTACCGGATACTTTCTCATATGTAACTCAAGAAAACTTTTCACTTGGATTTGTCAATAATTCATTTTATTTTTATAATATTACTGCTGATAGACCTATGAATTACAAAAGCTGGGACTTGTTTTATAATAATTTTGAGTATTACTTTTCTAGCCTCTCTCAAATCAAAATAGATGGTTTTTCTGATTTCGCTGATTTATGGAATAATTATAGATCTTATTTAGCTACTTTGAAACCTTCACAAAATTCAGGAACTATGGATTCAGATTCCAGTTGGTTTTCTAATGGTTCTATTATGCCTAGTTATATATCTAGTCCTTTTGATTACATCCATCAAATATTTAGTTACTGCAGCCAAATTGTGGGTTACATTGCACTGCTACTTAGCATTATTAACTTATGCAGACGCTAAACTATTCTTATTCAGTATAATAATCATTTTTTCTTATTGAAAAAAAAATCAATGCATTTCAAATGGTATTATAATTAAAACGGGTGCTACAAAACATATGTTTCCATAACAAAGTCATGAAGTGATCAAGTAACAGAACATTAATGATATTTACACAGTGATTAGTACAAATTATAGACAGTTTCAAGAGTACAACAGCATTGAGTGAAGTATGATACTACAATGGTTACTTTCGGAAAAGAATATGTAAATAATTGCGAAATTTTGGAGTTTATGGACATTCTAAGAAGTGAGAATAAATTTCGGTAATTCAGCAACTTTAATTTTGGTGGTTTACAGACACTTTTAACAGTGCAGCATATACAACAAAAACTATTCTACTACTGTGTTTTGAAAAAAGGAACAGTGTTACAACAAAGTGCCATTTTTTTCTCGGAAAAGTCTACGTACAGAGACACTATACCCAGTGAGATGTACAGAAATTTCCTCATTTTCATCATTTCAAGACAACTTTAGCTACCGTACCTTAAGAACACCATACTTACACTGTGTGAAAAGACATTCTTAGTTTCTGCAATTTACTTCACTTATCACTGCAAGATTTCGCATTTTTGAAGACATCAGTCATCAGTATATTGAGTCAACTAGTACACCATATGTCAGCCACTCCTTTGGAAGTAAAGCAACAGCATCCTGAAAGCAGACAAATCAACTGTAATGATATATGATATCAGCATAGTTACATCATAAACCATATAATTAGCATTACATCAGTTTCTACGGTATTTTTGGAGTCAACTTACCACTCATCATGAAGAGTAGCAGCATGGAATCAACACAGTACTTTCAAATACTTCATCTTCACAGCTTCTTCATTCATCAAGAGTACCACTCCCTTTCTACAAGACTACTTTGCATAATTGTCACAAGATGTCAGTTCAATTACTACTCATCATCATAAAATAATATCAACATACTTCCTCATCAAGATGGCCGACGTTCCCGCCAAATCGACTGTGTACCAGCAGCCATGTGCTTTTCATGTCGTATGTAGAGCGAAGACCGCTAATGCCCGTGACATAATAAACAATAGTCAGCAAAGGTTATCATCGTTGTTAAGTTTCCGGTCAATAGATGGCAGTGCGAACTTTATTATTAGTAACTGATGAACTAAAAGACTTTTAGTGCGACACATATTATGATTTATGTTATGGAAACATCGTTTATTTATTTTACATATTAAATGCTTCTTTTGGTATTGAAATGCACAGGTTTTAATAACAAAACAAGGACAAATGATTATTACTTTGCTTGTTGTATATATATAATTAAGGAATATTACAGACGTATATCACAGTAATAAGTCTTTATTTCGTTACTGAACATATTTTGTTCAAGGTTAGGTTTCTATTTTCAGTAAACAATTTTGGGATAAGGGAAAAATGGAAAACCAGTAAAAATATATATAAATGGAAAGTATAATAATAAGTTTCGGTTCGAAATAAAAAATATATATAGTAATATTTTGATAGCTTTAATTTAATAACTTAGGTTAGTATTTGCCACACAACAATATTCCTTTACCTATGTACCTGCTCCATATCCCCACTATTACCTACCTGGTATCTTCACTCACTGGAATTGGCGGAAATTTTTGTGGAAACCTGATATCATCATTCACAGCGACTGACTGAAATTTTGCGGAAACTTGATGTTACCTGAACATTCCTCCAATGAGACATCTATGGTTTACAAGGAATACTGTCAGATTGTGGTACGAAAATAAAGAAGCAACATGAACTTCTCTTATCAACATGAACATTAATTTTGCGTTAAGTGAGTTTAACTGAAACTGTTGGGAAAGAAGCAACAAGAACTTTCTCATCAACACGAACTTTTTGATCAACATGATCTGTCGTGATGGTAGACTTTGTTTGCCTTTTACATTGAAGATTTCGTCTATGTGTTTATGATTTGTAGAGACTTAAAGTAAACCCCCCCTACAATGAACACTTTGATTAGTGAGATATAGACAATTTTGCTTCTACCTCCCCTTAAAAACATTCCGGTTAACATCAAGTGAATTTTTTTGAACGCTTATGAACGCTTATGGTGAATATGGTGAACGCTTATGGCGCCAGAATTAAGTGGAGTTTAAACAATTCGTCCGTAATTCCGGTAAATGAAATATCGAATCCCGATTCCCGAACATTATACGAACAAGAGTGTGAGTGATAAATGGACAGCAATACTACAGCAAGATAGTATCTCAATTCCGTGAATTAAGAATTATACGAACTATCGATATTGCGGGAAGGTTTGCTGGATAAATGAGCGCCGAATTCATTTCGTTGGAATAGAAGAACGTAGGCGATTAATCCATTGGAATGCTGGGAGCAGTGGTCAAAGACAATGTTTTATGGAAAAGTTTGAATGAAGAAATATTGTTGTTATTGTATATAATATTATGAATGAAAAATGAGAAAAATATCACGTAGAATTTTCATGCATTAATGGAATTTATTATAAAGATAAAGTGTTATACATTGCATTAGTAATATTTCAATTTCACTGCCACTTTAATTATTACATTGTTGTGTTGATATTTCTTTTATGTGGGTTGGATGGTAACACTATCAAAAATTAAATTTCAAATTCCTTTAGCATTTTTTTTTTCAAATTAATTTTATCTAGTGCTTTTTTATATTTTAGTCAAATAATTTTTTTCTGGTGAGAGGGGGCATGTAAGGAACATGACTTTATTTCAAAAAATAATATTTTCAATTAAAGTAATTTTCCTTCTTT
>JAQIWE010002450.1:0-13216 GCA_034698565.1 Campodea plusiochaeta | reverse complement strand
TACGTTTACGTTTAATTAAACGTTTAATTCATTCGTTTAAACGTTTAGCAATTTTATCCGTTTACAACAGCTCTAACTAGTACAGTGTCTAGTGATCTAGAAACTAGAATATTGTATATATATAAACATAATTAATGACTGTAGTCAGATTTACTTATTTAAATTACATTTTTTTTTAATGTTACATTCAAAACTTTACATTCTTGGTATTCAGTGTGGAGAGACCTTATCTATCTGTATGAAAAGTTTTATGATACTATAAATATGTAAGAAAAACTTTGTAACTTGTGTTTTTCAATATTTTATCAGTGCATTGGAAACAAAACAACTGCTTCTTGTTTTCAAAAATAGTGATTTATTGAAAATCCAGGTTGTTCAGTCAACCTGGATTCTCTAAAATTTACTTAAATATATCTAAAGCAAATGAAGACAATTATTTTATAATTAATAAGCAGTAAGCTAAAGTACTGAACAAGATAAATTAGTGACTTGTAATTTGACTATATACTGTACAGTATCACTATTTTTATTTTAAAAAATCAACATAGTTTTGGAGAAAATGAGAAATTTTAAAAGCTTTATTTTATTTCTTATCCAGGGTTTAAAGACTGGCATGTATTATTTGCGTACAAAGGCAGCTGCTCAGGCCATTCAGTTTACTGTTGATAAAACTAAGCTTCAGAAGAAAGTTGAGACCAATGGAACTACAAATGGTTCTGAAGAGAAATCCAAGAACATAGAAGATATGGTTTGTTCTCTACAGAATAAGGATGAATGCCTCATGTGCGGATCATAAAGATAAATCAAACACATTTTCTTTTATTTTCTATTTTTATTCATTTCTGTAGTCTTAGAAAACGTTTTATACTTTTTTCAATGGCATCGATAATAATAATAAAAAAACAGTTTACAAATTAATTGTTTCTTTTATAATAATAACTTGTGGCACTGTTTCATAGTTTGGCACATACATGGCAATTTTATGCTTGGAAGATGTAATAAAGTTACTGGCACCAGGGATTTCATACAATAAAAGTTTTCAATTATATTAGTAAAAAAACATCTGTACATTATCTAGTAAGAATGATTAAAAATTTCTTTAAATTACAGTTAATTATTCCAAATTGATTTAAAATTTCAGAACCCCTGATGCCTTTTTTTATTTATTTAACACAAACATACAATATAAATACAAATATGAACACAATATTTTACACATACTCCTCACTTGGTTTTGGCGTTGTATTGCTATGCCTACTGACATGGCCACTAACATCAGGAAGTTCAGAAATGTCTTTAAAAACCCCTGCTAGATTTTCAAAGTTTGGCCCCCAATTTAATAAATAGTCCCAGCCTAGTGACGCGCCACTTGAAACTGGTTTGTAAGTGTTTGTGTACGATATGTCATCATCAGACGCCACTAGAGTACTTAGTGAGCCTCGAAAAGAATCGAAACCGTTACAATGTTTTTCACTATCAGCGTTTTCGGTATTAACTTGTTTTGGAAACATTCCAGTGTTAAAATGTTCGTTGCGCTTATTTTGTCTGGAATGAGAATTTGTTTCGTAATTGTTAGTATCGTATTCGAATTCCGAACATGTGAAGGAATCGTTTCCACTTTCGTCCGTGGAACTATCAGGCGCTTCAGCTAACTTGTCTTCATGTTGCCGACCGTTACTTGAACTGGACACTGCATCAAGAGTACTAACTAAACTGGAATTCTTGGGTCGCGAATTAAGTCTTTCGATTTCTTCAGCGGTGAGACCAATCGTCACACCATTGTCTTTTGAACGTTTTTTTGGATCTTGTGATGACGTACGCATACTTTCTGAACTCTGACTTAGATGACTTACTGGACTGTTTAAACTACGTTCACTGTTAGTCATCATAGTGTCTTTACTCACTTGTGTTGTAGTTAATAATGCTGATTGTAATGGTTTCCCACTAATATCTTGTAATGTGAGTATTCTTGGTGTTTGTTGTGATATTTCACTACTTGGACTAAGTCTAGCTAATGGTGTACTTTGCATCTTGAGAATACTTGGTGAATCTCTTGGTGGAACGACTGTACTTGGACTTTGTCTCATGTTAATACTACTTGGACTTTGTCTCATATTAATACTGCATGGACTTTCCCTATGTGGTGTCATAGGGGGAGGGAAATTGTGGGGTGAATGTCTGTGACTGTGTTTATGGTAATTTGGTATATGGGGGGCAGCTTTGTACTTGCGGAGGTTACCATCTCGATAACCTTTATAATGGTAAACAATATCAATGTCGGATGGAGCAATTGAACTGGCATTTTCAAGATCATAGTGTTCTGGGCCTTCTGGTGAATCAACAACCATACCAGAGTTTCCGAGCATCATTTGTGGAGGCATCATGTTATCTTCAGTCATTCTCATTCCTCTTACAGCAGGTGATTTGTTGATAACTTCACGTTCAATAATATCAGGTCTGGTTTGCAATGGAATAATATCACGTTCTTTCATTTTCTTGAGAGCTAGTTCTTGGTTGATGTGGTTTCGTAATACATCTGATGTCATTTCTGTTGTATCCATATATGAGTTATCAGCTGGTCCTCTTATTGTCGTACCATCTCCACTGTTTGCTGACATTCCTCCAACCATAACTGTTCCATTCTGCTTTAAATCACTTGGTGTTTTCTCACGCTTCTGACGTCTTAACCGAAATACTATGAAACTCACTAATATGGCAACAATTAAAATAACAAAGAACACTATAACTAACGTCACGCCGATACTAAGTGGGTCTGGTGCTGTGGCTGCCCCTGCGATTGAATTACTACATCCTTCTGAGATGCGACCATAATGTACAACGTCTGGAAACACACTACCAGATCCATTAAACGGTTGAAGCTCTCCGTTGATAGTAAAGTTGGCCAAACAACCTTCAAATGTTGGATTTCCAATTTCTGTAGTGAAGAATCTTTCATCTCTGGATCCACCGATAGCAACAGTAGTGAGATATGCATCCAGGAAGTCATGAACACTTGCAGCATCCAGCTCCTCACCAACTTTTGAACCATCCAATATAACAGAGAATACTTGTTCTTCAACATAAAGTCCAAGTGTGTGCCATTCACCATCTGATAGAGTAGGATTCTCAATAGACATGTTGATTGCAGCATTACTCCCTACCTTTGAACTGTACTTCAAATGCCCATCAACAAGCTAGAAAGAAGAATTAGCAGCAGATTAGAAATTGTTTGGAATAGACAACAATGATAAACAAAAAGATTAAGTATTTGTAAAAGAAAATGTGTTTCTCTGAATTACAAAAATTACATTCACTTCTCGATACAATTGAATAATTAATGACAATAAATTTTAAGCAAAGTACTGGTAAAAATTAATTTTAAAGTGAAATGTTAGTAACATTTGTGTACAAAAATGCACTGCTTATAGTTTATATGGTCCCCATAACACTACTGCAAAAGGGACTTTTTTTTAAAATGTACAGTGCCTTAAGGGCAGGGTTATAATAATATGTATTTTTAAAATCTAATAACAATATTAGCAGTAGCATGCTAATATTGGTAACATAGAACTTTAAGCTTTATGTAAATGTTTTTTAAATGTCATTTACCTGCACTAAGGTGTAGTCGAGATTAGATGCTGCATAGAGAATGAACACATCAGTCTTCACAGTTCTAAATGTTACTGATAAACTTTTAGCTGGTGGATAGATATCAAGCTCACGACGATTCCT
Organism: Campodea plusiochaeta; assembly: GCA_034698565.1. Taxonomy (NCBI): domain Eukaryota; kingdom Metazoa; phylum Arthropoda; class Diplura; order Rhabdura; family Campodeidae; genus Campodea; species Campodea plusiochaeta. The sequence goes on along the minus strand of JAQIWE010002450.1, from coordinate 9,484 downwards.
TCCTTTGCTGTACGATAACATTACTTGAACACGACGGTACTTCTCAGAAACTAAAAAGATTAAATTTTGTTAATTATACACTATTCTAAAGAAATTTAAGGGAACATCAGTTCTATCTTGTTAAATATCTACAGTCTATGATTGTCAAAAGATCTGAAAAATGGATATTCATGTTCTTTTCACAAATTATGATATTTAGCTATTTGAAAATACTACATGTCACTAGTTTATTAATATGATGGTATACTTAGTTACTTTGCCATCAGGTTAAGAGAAAATGGTTTGAAAATAAATTATGAACTATATTAATTTATTTTAAATTAGAACTATACTTCTGGACGTATTTTATTTCTACAGTTATATGAAAGGAAGATAATCACCAAAAACCATTAATGTGAACGAACCTTTAAATTCAACAAATCCTCCATCGAACAAGCTGATTGGTTGCATAGCTTTGTTACAGTTTGGTGCAAATAGTCCCCCTTCGCACTGACAGCTGTTAGTTGTCCACAAATCAATACAAGAGCCCTTAGAACCACAATTACCAACATCTTCAGATAAGGCACACACATTTTCCACTCTCTGGCATGTATTACTGATAGCTTGTGATTTAAGGGGTGAAGTGAGGTCTAGAGTTTTCCCATTTATTGAGAAGCTATGTATGCATCCAACAAAATCATCTGAGAGTACTTGTCCACGACGTTCTAAGATTGGATCCACTTTGTTTATTCCTCCCAGGTATAATGGATGGTTGTTGAAGTTCAATGTTCTGAAATTAAATAGGGTATTTCATTCAATTGTTATTTAAATGCCTCACATTAATGTACAGATGCTATTTTAAAATGATCTTTTTCTAGATATGGAAAGAAGATTTCTAACTACGAGCTTTGGATAAACCAGCTTTATTTTATGTCAGTTAATGTAATTCCATTACGGAAGAGTATTTCATATGCATCAATTCAGTGTTTTTTAATTGTAAGATATGCAACTGATTGTTTTATATTTCCAGATGAACAGTATTTACTTTTGAGCAATGAAAAATGAGAGTGGTAAAAAAATTCTTAAATGAGCTCTTCATTTGAAATGCAGTTGTTTTAAAAGAGGCATTACATACACTAAAAAGCATTTAAATACTTAAGTTAAATAGATTTTAACAAAAAATAAGTTAAATAACTTTTAAACAAACAAACATTAGAAATCATAGCAGACAGAACATTTTCTAGCTGTAAAGGCTTGTTTCTATTTAAAAACATGGTATGAAAGTATAAATTTGATAGGCTATTGATAATGTTCACTTGCAGAAAGGGTGGTCGTCATCTATATCGCCCTTTTTGATTTTTGATTACAGAAACTTGTAATGTTGTATAAATGATGTTTTAATGAATCTAAATAACTTCTGAATATTTCTATCGATTTGGTTTAGTAGGTTTCGAGAAATTAATTTTTATAAAACGCTAAATTCCTATCTTATAACATGCTGTAGTTGTTATCTTATAACAACTACTAGTTTCTATGATGAATAATAATTTTGATGATGTATTAGTGAACATTATGAATACTGTTCTGGAAATAATGAGAACTAAAAAGGAGTCATTAAAATTTGACTTACCCAGTTGGTCCTATGGCATCAGCGTGACATAATGTATCATCACTTCTACATTCATTACATGACTCTCCTCCAGCATTACAACCATTGAGTGTTAAACTAACAATACGACTGTTTCTTGTAGCTGTTAACTTATACCACTTGGAATCAGCAACATATTTATGTATTACTACAGTTGTTATTGCAGTTCGCGCTCCTCCAAATGAAAAGGTTGGATTTCCATCTCGTAATTCAATTGCTACGAAATCAGATCTTCCGCCTGTTTGATCACCAAAATTGTATACAAGTAAACTATCAGCTTTGTTGGTTGCGAATATCATTGAAATGTCATTTGTTGTTGAGTCCAGAGTAGGGAATGTCATGTAGGAGAGTTCACCAAAACCAAAGCTGGATTTCTCACAATGAGCACCATGATAGTTAGACAAACATTGACAGTGATATCCTGGTTTCAAACTGATACAGGATCCTCCATTCATGCATGGATTTGGTCTACAACTGTCGGCAGCAAGTTCACATTGATTTCCGAGGTAACCGTACCGACACAAACAGAAGAATCCACCATCAAGTGTTTCTCTACATGTTCCACCATTCTTACATGGGCTATCATGACATAAGTTGTTTTTCTCCAATTCACATCTTTTACCTTGTCTGCCTGGTGGACATTGACATTCAAAATCAAACCCTGACTTTGTGCAGATACCTTTACTTTCACATGGATTAGGTGAGCATGGATCTTGTCGGTATTCACACTTTGGTCCTGTGTAACCGGATGTGCATCTGCATTGGAATTCATGGCGTACTAACGGTGATGTGAAAATTATTTCTGGAGAATCAATTGTGTGAGTTTGATTGTAAACTTTCACTTTTTCACTACACTTTCCATTGTTTTCACAGGTATTTGATGAACAGGGTGTGAATCCAAGGAGATAGACATGTGAGTTGAGAGTTTGTTGAATCTTATCATTGTGTCGATGGAGATTGGCTAAGACTTCTTCCTTATACAAATATCCTGACTTAAGTGATGGATTCTTCACAGACAGTGTAAGATCAACATGTTGGTTTCTTGTTAGAATACTAAAGAGTTGTGGTTTCATGTTTCCTTCTTGAAATATCACTTTCATTGTTTCCATGAAGCTTTTGTAATTGTGTTTGAGGAATTTCTCAGCTGTTAGGTTTAGTATTCTGATGGTGACACTGTTGTCAATGGTAGCATTGTTGAAAGCCTGGAAGTTGACAGTAATTGTTGATACAACTTCAGCATGTTGACCATCACTTCCAGGTACACTCAGGACAAATGAGTTTCCTAAAATGAAATAAAAATTATTAATTAATGTAAAACATTCATAATAAAGTGTATTGAAACCTAATTTACAATTCCTTTTAAGATTTATTTATAAGAAGATAGCAATTTTGGTTTCTGATAACTCATTCTAAAGGCTTGTGATGCCATGGAAACTATGGAAAATTTAAGAAAATAATGGTGTCTTTCTGTTAGACTAAGGAAAATGTACTATTTTCATCAAATTGACATATTTTATTATTATTATATGCACCTTGCAAATGCCCTTGTCAGACACTGAAATTTTAGGTTTGTAACAGGAGAAGATTGTTTTATTTTTAAAGATTTTTATTATTAATATTATTAGTTCATCTACATAATTTAATTCCAATAACAATAATATTGGATTTTATAGTATTTACACCAACACAAGAAATCAGATTTTTCTTACTACTTCAAATCTTTTTTTATGTAATACTATATAAACTACCTGCACTTAAAATCTCTGAAAAACAAACATTTAGATCATTTACTTCTTCAATAAAAATATTTAAATTAAAATAATTATCTAAAGTAAATAATAATTAAATTAAATATTAGTAGGTTTACATTCTTTCAATTGCTATGACTAATATAAAATTAGCATGGCCATTGTATAACAAATTATCAAGTTACAGTATAGGAAAATATAGGCTTTAAAGCAATCTCATACTAATTTGTTGAACTTACCAGCTGATGGAACATGTGAAATATGTAGATCACAGTCATTGGGAATATTGAACATATTATTTGGTGGTCTTAACAGCAAACAGTGGTATTGTCCAGTAACATCAGGGTCAAGTGGGTGAACATCAGCAATCTTACCAGTGGGAAATATATCCTAAAGAAAGAAAACATAAAATTATCACTTTATTTTGATCAACAAATTGATAATTTAATGGTTAAATAGATCATATCTCTATTGGAATAGAAAAATTTATCGCCAACTCTAAAATGTTTAAGATCTTGATCACAGAACTGAATTTCTTGAATTATCTCTTTGAAAAAAGTACTATATTTTCTAATTTTCAGTTACTTTTTTCTTTTCTGGTATGTATCCTGGTAATACTTCGTAAGTGAATTCAGGAATAATGCCCAGGTCTACATCAGTATAGAAACTACAGATACTCAAATGCCATATTAGCGATTTTATAGGTTCAGCAGTTTTTAAAATGTTATTTTTTTAATAGAGGTCTTCCTGTATTAATAAAATCTATTTGAAAAGTCACAAACAATAATATTTACCTGGAATGTATGAATGAGTACATTGGCTAGTCTGCGAGACGATGGGCTGTCATTTTTATCTTTCACAATGACAGTAACTTCATGGCGTGACTTCATCTTTGGTGTTCCACTATCTTCCACCTCAACAATAAACTGGAGTTCTGGTGTAATCTCCCTATCAATGCTTCTGCTGGTTACTACAACTCCAGTCTGCTTATTAACTGTGAAGAAATCTCGATGTTTTCCTCCAACCAACTGATATGAAAATGGTGGGCCATTAGCTGGAAGATCTTGATCTTGTGCTGAGAGAGTCATCACACTTGTCATTGGTGGCTCATTTTCAGATATGAAACCCAACATACTTGCTGGTTTTAGTTCTGGTCCATTATCGTTGATGTCTGTGATGATGATCTTCACTTCTGTACTTCCAGTTTGTGGTGGAGTTCCAGTATCAATAGCACCAATCACAAGGCTGTATTTTGCTACTTTCTCTCTATCTAATGTGGTTGCTGTTGAAACCAAACCAGTCACTGCATCAACTTGAAATGCTTTATCAATATTTCCTCCAATGATGGAATAAGTAAATCTGTTGTTGGGAGGGCGAACATCTTTATCAACTGCTTTTACTGTTACGACTGGAGTTTTTGCATTTGCTGATTCTGATATAGCTGCATCATAGAGTGGTCTTTGAAATGCTGGTGGATCATTTCCATCTTGAATGGTAATTATTACTTGAGCTTCATCTGTGTCATTTCCATGAATACTACCCCAGTTCTTGGCCAATACAGTAAGGACAACTCTACTCTGTGATTCCCGGTCTAATCTTCTTCCAACAGTGATGATACCAGTGCGGGAATTAATACTGAATCCACGATCGTTACTGCTTCCAACAAACAAATAATAAATATCTCCATCACTGCCTAAATCTTGATCTGTAGCTTGAATTTCTCCCACTTTTGTGCCAATACTTGCAGATTCTGAGACAGTGAACTGGAATGCTGCCTGAACAAACTTTGGATAAAATTCATTCTCACCAATAATATGAATGTTCAACACAGTTGCTCCATAGAGTGAAGAATCTGGATTTGATGCAAGTATCTCAAGAATATAAAGATCGTTCTCTTCGTAATCAAAACTCTTTTTGGCTGTTATAGTACCATGGACTTGATGGATGTTGAAGAATTCTTTCCCATTTCCTCCTACAATGGCATACTTGATCACTGCATTCTTTGCTGAATCGATATCCTTTGCTTGCATTTTAAAAACAACTGTGTTTGGTGGACTATTCTCAACAAGTTCGGTGTCATACGATGTTTGGTTAAACTTCGGAGGATTATCATTAACATCAGTCAATATAACAGTTAAAAGAGCGCTGGTACTCCTTGGTTTAAATCCAAGATCTTGAGCAGTGATATTGAGTTGATATTCTTGAAGAGTATCATAGTCCAATGTTTTGACAATACTAACGAGGCCTGTCTTTGAATCTATAGCGAAATTTTGACTTTCTCCTTCAATGTGGTAAGATATCATTCCATTGGGTCCACGATCTGCATCCATAGCTGATATGCTCACAATTGTTGAACTCAAAGGTTCGTTCTCAGGAACAATCACTCGATATTTGAGAGCACTGAATACAGGACTGTGTAGATTAGGTCCAGTTACCATTAGAGTAACAGTTGTTTCGTCACTCTGTGGTGGAACTCCTTTATCTTCTGCTCTGATTTGTAAAGTATACACTGATGATGCTAATTTTGATAATGACTGGGTTGTGGTAATCCATCCTGTATTTTTATTGATGGTGAAAAATTTGGATCCATTTGATTTCACAATAGAGTATTCAATCTGCGCATTAACACCAAAGTCATTATCATCAACTGCAACTACTTGTAAAATTCGATCTCCAATGCTTGCTGAATCCAAAACTGGTGAGAAGTAATTGTTACGTTCAAACTTTGGAGGATTATTGTTGGCATCAACAACAGTTATTAGAACATTGCATTCTGACGCCATTGGTGGCTTTCCATTGTCAGTTGCCATCACAACAAGATTGTATTGATTTTCTGGTGATGGTACATGTGAACCTGATCCACTGTGCTTATGTTGCATTGGTTGTTTTGACAGGATTTCACCACTTGCAGGATCAACATTGAAAAAATCTGAGGGATACTTGAGACTGTATGATATAATGGAATTTGGTCCTTGCTTGTCACGGTCAGTAGCTGTTACTTGACCAACAAATGCAACACTACCTTGTAGTTCTCCTAAGTTGAAGCTGTAGTCACTGAAATCAAACTCAGGAGCGTTATCATTCTGATCTTGAATTGTAATTGTAAGTGGTGTTTCTGCTCTCCAAGAACCATCAACTGCTAATACTTTCAGAACATATTCATCATGCATTTCACGATCCAGAATACCAGCAACAGTTACATTTCCAGTTAGAGCATCAATGTTGAACTTTCCTGAGGGATTATCAGTGAAGCTGTAAGTTGCATTTGCATTTTCACCAGTGTCACGATCAAGGCTTGTCACTTGAATTACAAATGTGCCAATATCTGCATTCTCAGTGACATTTACACTGAATAGTCTTGTGAATCTTGGTGGATTGTCGTTCTTGTCTAGAACAGTGATTTCAACTGTTGCTGAACCTGTTCTCTGAGGAATTCCTTGATCTACAGCAACAACTGTCAAATAGTAGGATGAAATGTCTTCGCGATCCAATTTTGCAGTAGTTATAATTTCTCCAGTATCAGCATTGAGGATAAATGGTAATTCATTCGACTCTGACGCCTTCAGTTGATATCTTACTTCACCATTCTTTCCTGAGTCTGCATCAATGGCGTTAACAATGGTCACCATTTTCCCTGGATATTCATCTTCAAAAACACTGGCATTGTACACAGGCAGATCAAACACTGGTGGATTGTCATTGAAATCAGTAACATTCACATGTAGTTTGGCGATACTTGCTAATGATGGTTTATCTCCATCTCGAGCTTCAACCCATAAATCGTACTGTTGCATTTTCTCATAATCTAAACGACCATAGATGCTCAAGTCTCCTGTTGATTTATCAATGCTGAACACATTGTTCACATTTCCCCCAGCAATGCCATAGCTGATCTTCCCACTAGCGCCAGGTTTTGGACTCTTTCCGGAAGCACGAGCAATCATTTGTGGAATTGCATTTTCAGCACATGTGTAGGAGTCCTTATTTAAAGTTACGGTAGGAAAGAGTGATGCTGGCATTAAGTGAATTTCCACTTGAGTACTGGCCATCAGTGGATCTGTACCAGAGTCAGAAGCACGGATCTGAAAAAATGTAAAAAATAAAAATTAGTGTTCGGTAAGACTAATCCATTGAATCTTTCAAGGCAATAACTAATTTTTCTATGCAAATTATAATTTTTTTCTTTTTAATATACAATTTTCTTATACTGTGCTATATATATTTGGAAATTTGTTGTTCTGTAGATGAAACCAAATCAGTGTCGTATCCAAGGAATGGGATTTTCAAAATATTTTATTTTACTTTATATCAAGATATCAAAAGACTTAGTCACTAGTTTTACTACGACTCCAAAAACTTGCATCTTGACTCATAATTTGTTTACGAGGATTGGTCGTAACTATAATTATGATTTTATTTTAAATTATAACAATCATTCACATTTAAACTGTAGCAAGCACTGTTACGTACCTCAATTCGAAATGGTCCTTTCCCTCTGAGTTCTCTGGCAGCTTTGACGATTCCTGTAGTTTGTCCAACATCAAATTTATCTGCATCTGCTCCTCCCATGTAATATTTCACTTCGCTGTTGATACCCTCATCCTTGTCTGATGCTTCCAACCCAACAACATATTGTCCTATGAAAGGAACAAAAATTCAGATTTTATATTTTATAGAATATAATCGTTTCTCTAGTTAGATACTCCATTCTATTTAAAGAATTTATTTCCACGTAAATGTAGAATTCTAAAGGTAAGAAGTATTTTCTGAGGAAATCTGAGGCTTTTGAATTGCTTCTACACAATAGTGTCGTTAATTTTGACACTTATACGAGTATTACGATGTATTTGGAACAGAGTATATTGAGTTGATCGAGATCAGAGTTGAGAGTTAAACTATATTCACCAAATAACTTTAACTTTATAATGAATCATTCTAACATTTCAGTGAGTTCCCAATTATTACAACAAGGGAACATTTTGAGATGTTCGATCCTCCTCAATGATCCGAGGTATAGAGTTCACAGTTACTGTAAATCTCTACTCTTGGCAAATTGGCAATTTTGTGAACTTTTATTAATAATAATAAAAATTGTAGCATAATTAGAAATATTTCTAAAAGTAACAACGAAAGTTCAAGTAACCTCACCCAAAATAAGTGTTTTAAACTAGAACAGAGTGCACACTGCTGCTCTAAAATCCGTATAGAGCTATGGTGAATATACTATATCAGTCTGCTGTAATATAAGTTTCTAATTATGAAAATTGAAACTTTACTGAACTATAAAATAATACAATACAAATAACTGCATTTTAAAAAGAAATAATTTTGACCTATCTCTGGATTTTTTTAAGTGTACACCCTTACTTCTGGGACAGAGTAAATAAATATATTTTGAAATCCATAACATATAGATATCTGATTCAACAAATAATTTTTTTATTACTTTATCCCCAAAATATATTTCTCAATAGTATAATAATAAATGTAAGCTAGTTATCTAACTTTACTGTAACTCATCTCTCCTCGAAGACCAGAAGTTGTGTTTGGGGTGTGTGTATTTTTGACATAAACAAATAGGGTAGCAATTACGAGCGATTAATAAACGCCGAGTGTTTGTGATCAAGAACGGAGATACGTTTGAGGTAGGAAAGATTAGAAGAAGGAATAAACACAAATAGAGTAGCCACATTTTCTTTATAGAAAAGGACTTTTTCGGTCTATAAATTTATTGCACAGGTTTTTCCCTTTAATAATATCTGATAATTTCCCTTGCTGTATAATACATTTCTGGTATACTACTTTATAAATTTGAAGTCAGGAATGTAATGGTAATTGACAGAGACAAATTAAGCTTTCAGTAGCTCGTGGAATAACAATTATCTTCTCGAGATTTAAAATTTCCAAAATTATCAGATTGTTTTACAGAAAGTATTTATAGTGTATTGAATACTGCTGCAATACACTAACATAACACTCGATTTTAAAATCAGTGTTATGTGTATAATTATCTTTAACATTAAGAGGGGACAGGAGTCGATTGAGAAATCGGTAAAAATCGTGCGTTCGGGCGACTTTTAATAGCTGTATATAAGTTATTTTTATGAAT
>JAQIWE010002449.1:0-13218 GCA_034698565.1 Campodea plusiochaeta | reverse complement strand
CAAGTGATAATTAACATTCATGGGTATCAAAAGATTAAAAATGAGAGATTTTTGTTTCGAAACTTCTGAAGCAATTGAGTATTTTTTTTTTTTTTTCAAAGAGGCAATTTTAATACTGAGACAATGAGTAACTTATAGTGGACATTTTTACATTATAATGCTTGGACTAAAGTAGGCAATCTTACAATACATATAAAATTAACAGTGCTCCAATTGAGAGGGTTTAGCTGCACGATATTCTCGTAAAGAAAGTCTCAAAATTCCCATAGAAATATTACTTGTGGATCACATCTTCATATTTTTGTTTTTACACTCAGATAAAATAATAACGTTTTCTGCCGATAAATAATTATACAAAGTCAGCGACTCAGAGAACACTGTTGCTAGGCCTCACCCATTGTCATTAATTAATTTAATATTCAGGCTAAATTTAGAATATAAAAGTTTTCCTTCAGGTAATATAATTCTACACATCAACAAAATGAAATAAAATACGGTACTTAATTTATACAAAACATCTTCTGTTGAAAATTCTCAGTGTTAAAATATTGAAGCATTAATATTGAGGATTGGTAACTTGGGAGCTGAATATTAAATTGGAGAACTTCAGATTGATTGAAAAACACATCATGATTAATTAAAAGTAAAAAAATTGAGATAAAAGTAGATAATATAATAATCACAGCAATTTTCTCAAGATTATGATGTATTTACCATAATGATATCATTTAGCAACTGTTGTAAGTATCTGCTCATTAAGGGTGACAATTAACTAGTGACTTACACTTTGAAAACTTATAAAACTGTTTTAACTAAGATACATTTATGCCCCAAATGAAAGAGAGCAAAAATACACTTATTTGAAGATATCATTATTCTCCAGACTGCTAATAGTTTTTTGCAACGTCTGAAGACAACGTCTGTAGAAAGTGAGCTAATTCATAAGCCTAAAGCCATCTTCAAAATCTTATTTTTAAAGATACAGATCTCGAATTTCCAAATTTAGTACTTCTGCTATATGTCATTTTAAGATCATTTTTTTAATCGACCTTCAATTATTCACGCTGCAGTATTTGAGCGATTTTCACTTGAATACGCCTTGTATACTATACAATTTTTTTAATTCTTCTAAAATATAGCTATTTTAAATTGAAATATGAAAAAAATTCTTTAAATTAGAGCATTTTTTATTATAACAATTTCGGATACTGTATTTTTTCTTACAATTGTCGCTTTATCACTGAAACCTAAAGAAGTTCGAACTCTAATATGATTCACGTTAAATTTCTTTTTGTCCTCTCCCTGAAAAAAATTGAAATAAGCATCATGTCCACATATAAAATATTAAAATATGAAGCAGTTTACAATATTCTTTTACCTTTTAAGATATCGAGATTCAGGTACAGTAATTTTAGCCTTATACTTTTTGCCACGCGTCCAAGAATGTGAAATTAATAGGTATTAACTGCAGCAGTTTTATTTTTTTATTGATGTCTGACTTTTCGAGAACACTGCTGTTGCAAGTGATAATGATAAGAGAATGAAATTCTGCATATCATGACTTTTTTATAATAGTTAGAAGGTCACATCAACGAAAAATTCTAGATTACTTAAATACAATAATTATTTCCATCTGCAAGCGGTTATTATTGAAAAGAGCTAAAAGGAGCTCTCGAGGAGCGTCTCCCTCGCCCCACCTCCACCTGGAATTGCAGATTAATTTATTTCATAGAGATAAAATGTAGAAAAATGACACTAATAATAATCAAAACATTTTTTTTTTTTTTTTTACCAACATTTTTCAAAATATAGTGAAAATGGTTTAAAATAGGAAGTTTTGTAGGTTGAAAGGCATGAGTTGTAGCTCCATTTTGGTTACTTGATAAGTTAATTAGGTATGTATTCTGATTTCTGCAGTGACTTTCTCATTGAAACACAAGACAGTCGAATTTCAAATAATTCAGTTCTGTATACCCTATACAAAATCTTAAGGACCTATTTCACTTTTTAAAATTGACGATTTTGATAGGAGAAATTTTTGTTTATAATGGTAAACAGCGGTGACTCTATTGTCCACGCCTTTGTTAGGGAGCTTAAACTGTCAAACTATGATAACGAGAATAGGTCCTTATGATTTTGTATAGGGTATAATAATGAAAGCAGTCTACTTTGACCCCACCTCTTATAGTTTCCTTCATTATCCCAGGTCGTAGGTCTATCAATGTACCACTCAATTACTTTAGATTCTGTTTTGTGTGGAACATTGAACTTAATACAAAGAATACGGTATACCATATTTTCGTTTCCCAATTTGTGCTTGCTATGTTTCTGCCTTTCCTCTTGTAAGCGCACAATCTCAGCTTTCACATGAAATCAACTATTTCAAAATATATTATGGTTAAGGGGGGGTCAACGTACATGGTTTATTTCTATAAAAAAAGAAGGTTTTTAACTCATGCAATAGAAGCAATATACAGTCAGAGTTAGCAAAGTTTGTGCAAGGTTATAGCAATTTGAATTTATTTGAAAAGAAAGCGTAAAACATAGAAATGGAACTAGATGAATATTGTCGTGTATATATTGTAGTTTACAACATAAACAATCAATCTACTTACACAGTTACGAATTTTATTGTACGATATACCCTCAGGAAGAACAAGAACTCAATAAAATCCTCCATTATTTTGAGACACCCTGTACAATGTACATGTGATAATTATCACTTGCTGCATTTAATTCAACTTGAAAGTATTTCAGAATTCACTGCTGTGTCACAGTATGGCACTCAATATCATATTATAGCAGTGCAATGATATTTCATCAGGTTAAAAAATATATATATTTCTTGATAATGAAAATAATAGATAAACTTTAGTTGACAAAGTACTTTCTCATGTATTTTTTTAATTACCAGTTTATTATAAAATATTCATTACAACTTCATGGCATATGGTATTATATGATAAATGTTCCAGAAATTGTTATTTTAATTGAACAAATTTCTATTCAAAAATATATTGATATTACCGGCTTAATCTGTGGTAAACTACAGAGCTATTGTGCACAATACGTAAATCATTTGTTGAAAATTCTCAGTATGCGCAAGTTGTGCGCAATTAGGTTATTATTCTTTGCGCATTTAGGTTATTCTGTGCACATTTAATTATTATTCGGTGCAATCGGGCAATATTTAAATAAGAGGATTAGCAGAATTGGGTTACATAATAATAAATATTTCTGCATAATAACAAGGTATAATTTTTTATATTTTATGGCTCAACCCCCACACCCCGTTATATTTGCTGATTTTTAACATTTTTTAATTATTAATTTGAAAAATTTTGAAACAAGTTTTGTGGATGAAGATTTTGACATGAGAATGCCAACACGAGTAATTAGTATTCTTTGACCATGGTTTCAGAAGCCACATACATTGAAAGTATCCTTCTGCTTATACTACCTATGACGCACATTTTATCACGGTTAAGCATAACACACAGGATACAGCGTAAATGTGTCCGTAAAAAACGAACATGGATTGTTGTACAGGATGGCCCAAAGGATATAGTACAAAATAAAAAGGCCAGTACTCTGCAGTAAAATGAGAAAAACAAATTGTGACCATGTCTAAAAGATGCACAGAGTTTGCCATTTTGATGAGTAAAATTTATTTCCAAAATTTAAATATAAAACGGCACCTTCATCATCATGTGCTTTATGGAGAGTTTTCTGTGATTTCATCAAACAAATAAAATGTTACTTGTGAAGTTAGGGATTTGAAAATTCAGTACGTTTTACTTCAATCTGATACTCGACACAGTGCAAAATTTCAGTAGGATTTATCAGATAATATATATTCTCCGTATATATAATAGAGAATTGTCCGTCTGAAGCCTTATAGCTATTGGTTGGAAGTGAACTTTGAACACTAAGCTCGCTGCTGATTGGCTGCGTTGGTTACCGCTATTTAAAAATATTAATTTTAAAAAGAAAAGTTGGCACTACAATTACATTTTCATATTTTTAAACTATCATATAAACAATATAATTTAAAAATTGTACATCTTCCAATATCTTACTAAATATCAACTAGCACATTGTACAAAACCACTATAATAGCAATCTGAAATACTTTTAAATCGTTCATAAGTAATAAACTTGAATGTTAAGTATATTTTGCAACTTTGCAGTGAAATTCAATATTTTATTTACAATAATATTTAATATTGAGTTTTCTGTTCGTTTTTTTTATGTGTTCAAATGTAAACAAACATTGGTGAATGTTTGTTTACATTTCAAGTCAGGGCGGGGGTCTTGCTTATTTGAATGAGCTTATTCCACTCCATGGCCGTATTTATTGCCTCCCCAATGTTCAGTTAAAATATACCGGTCGGATATTTGGCATTGAAAAGAAAATTAAGTGAAAATCGCAAAAAAAAAAAAAAAAAAAACGTTAAAAATCTGTAATTTTCAGGCTGAAACTTTTCGAAAAGTGAACTAAAACAAAATAATATACAATAACATTTTCCGATCTTATATTTCTAATTTGCAAATTGTCAGCATAATCTAAGCAAAAATTGAGAGTTTTTTTGTTAGTTTTTTGTGACTGTCGGTGTATTTTTTTTTCACTACCGAAGTTCCGACTGCACTCCTTTTACCATCTTTTATAATGCATATTATATGCAAATTGATATGATTAAACAATATTGTAGCAGACCTATAAAGCACTGTATACCGTGGACCACCTTTGGAAATTTGTTATGTCTCATATTATTTTTTTTTTTTTTTTTAGTTTCTTTGGAATCGATATTTCCAATTTTAATTTTTAGTAAAAATATAAATATTAATAACTTAAAAACTTTCAAACAGTAAACTTTAAAATTTTAAATAAAATTATGAGTTTTTATCAACAATTTTCGAAATTTTCTTCTTTCGCGCTTCGAAATCAGTCAACTATTTTCGTCTGGACCAATTTCTTTTTTCTCAGAATACTCGCGTCTCCACCTCCAAAGGTGATCCATGTTATATTGATTTTGTGAAAAAACTAGGATATATTTAAAATAATTTTAAAGAAGTCAGTCGGAAATTTCTGACTGCTCCCCCCACACCGAATAAAACGTATTTGGTACTGCCCTGACTAACTGAGATTATTAAGAATAATTTCAACAAAAACAGTTATATACACAATGACTGTACGTAGCCTACATCGTTTGTTAGCAAAGTGAAATGTATTATTCCAACACTGATGTCTTTAAAATTAAAACTATACAAAGAAGAGTGTCTTTATTTTTCGTTTTCTATAATTATTATAAATATTTTTGAACTTATTCGTTATTTCATTCACGACCAAATGACCGTGCCTAAAATTAGTACATATATAATCTTAAACTTATATTTGAAATAAGGATAAGCATATAGTTATAAAATGTATTTGAAATGTTTTTATAACTGGCTAATGGAAAAAAGTATTTATGAAATGTATAAAACGTTGAAAATATTTAAATATAACTTTTGCTTTATTTGCTGCAATATTTACATAATCAATCTTGAACACATAACAGCAGTGCAAACTGCAAATAGATTTACAAAATTATATTAAGAATCTCTGACACAAACCCTCTGTATATAACAGACACTTTCTTCAAGAAGAGTGCTAAAAACTTTGAGGAGCAACTATAAAATAAATACGGTAAAACAACTTATTTCGTCTCTAACTTCCAATTAATTTCATTTTCTTCAAAAATATAAATTACTTAAATATTTTTAAAAGCCCAAAGGTTTGAGATGACAAAGAGTTTGTAGGGCCAAAACACACATACAATACTTCTTCCATCACAAAGTATTTGAATGTATTATAATGCAGTAGTAGGTGATAAATTCCATTTCTGTTCTTCAGGAGATAATTGGTTTTGCTGAGGAACTTCTTCAAAATGCTGATGAGTGGTAGAACCTGGAGTTTCAAAATTTCCAGGAGAGTTTTGTTCCTGGTGGTGTGGTGAAACTACAGTCTGTTGATGACTGTTGTATAATTCCTGTAATGTTTGATCAGCCTGTTGTACAGTAGATGCTTCTGTACTTGAAGGTAATGTTAGTAGATCGTATTGTGAATGTACAAAGAAATTTGGAATATGAGCAAGTTGTTGGGTATTATGGTGTGTAGGAAAATGTGGAAGCATGTGATCACTTCTGGAAAGAAAACAAAATGAGAAAATTAGTGGATTCTTTGATTGCTTAAAAAATTATATTCCATTTTATTCTCTATATTTGATTTCAGAATTCCATGTAGCAACATCAAAAGTACACACTAAAATGTGAATATAGATACTTCGATTAAACTGTTATGTACCTTTAAAGTTTTTTGTATTAGTTAAAACCTTGTTTTTAAACTTGTATACATCATGATCAATAATAATTATTGTAATAAAATTAACTGACATTGTTGTTACAATATCAATAATATCGTACCATCATCAATTTTCTTTTAATATGATGTGTTATTACTTTATTTTTAAAACCCCGACAAAGTAATAAACTTGAATCCACGAGATGAGATCTTTAAAACATAAAACTATGATTGCAATGCCTTTTAGGCAGTATTCAATGTAGTGACAAATTGGAAATATTAATATATCATTGCTGTTTTTATATACCATATTCTTTGAAGTATGCAAGGTTTTACGTTTCCTTTCGTTTTCAGGGAAAAACTAAGAGACATTGAGCAAGTATTTAAACATATTTTTGTACAAATTTCCCTATTTACTTATGTAATTTTGTTGCACTTTTAATCACAAAGTTATTTATGCTTCTTTTTGTTTGAATATTGAAATAAAACAAAAATTTGTTGTAACATATCGTGATTAAAAGAGAAATAAATCAAAGGTAAAAGAAGAAGCTAGTCTAATGAAAAAAAAACAATAATCTGAACTAATGTTTCAACAACATTTGATTGCAAGGATAAAAATGTCATATTTCATTCTTATAATTCCACTTACTTGGGACTAAGTGCATAATGATGATAAGTTGTAGGTGAATATCTTGTATTAGTATTTTGATTAGCAGGACTGGATTGAGGTGAATTAACAGCAGTCTCTGGAGATGGAGTAGCAGAAGAAGGCCAAGTAAGAACACCAACTGGCATAGAACTAGTACCAGGAGTAGAAGTAACAGCAGAAGGTGAAGAAGATGTTTTAACTTCTGATAACTCTGAAGGAGGAACTACTGTCGTTGAAAGTGGGGGGGAATTCCCTAATGACCAATGACTATTTTGGAGTTGATGATGACCACTTGGAGGTACAGATAAGCCACTAAACACTCCTTGTTGGTGAACACTTGAGATATCAGCTCCATACATGTTCGCTGGAAACAAAAATATGGAAATTAGGTCAATAAAATAGTTCAGTTCAAATATTGAAAGTTTTTTTTATCTGAATAGCATAATGTGATCACACTTTAAATAAAAATAAATAAGATATGTGAGAACAACATAATTATACAGTCTGAGTTATTTTGTCATCATATTATACAAGACTACAGTCTGTAGAGCTAGTCATCATTTGATAGCGAAATTCACTTATGGTGTATCTGGATGATCGATGGTGTATAAATCGAGAGTAAAATATATCATTTCATATATTTACATCCACATTCTTCACAACTAATTTGTCTACATCAGTTACTTTTCCTATAAATCATCACCTCTAACTGTATGAAATAACTATAACTGTATAGTTTCATTTTATTTGAATGATCTTCCTTGGATAGACCCAAAAAAAATCTTGGTTAGAAAAGGTTACATATTATTTTATATTTTTCATGTACATTTCATTAAAAAAATCGGAATAAAAATATAAAGCAGTATATAAAAGAAAAGCTATTTGCTCTAATAGTAGGATATAGATACAAAAATGTTATATTTGTCATCAAATAGAGAAATTACATAATACAAGGTTTACACATTTCAATCTACTGTTAAAGGCCCATTTTTTCCAGCGTGACGTCTCTTTTTCCAACACAGCTTATAGGTATCTTGGGAGATCGAGTACAATAGAGAACAAAGAAAGAACAACGGTATTTGTGTGTTGGAACACGCTGCCTTCCGTTGAAAAAAAAACTACACGTTTAAATGGCAACCAAAGAATCAACTAATCTTTAACAGAGTTACACAGTCCATGATTTCATTTTTAAGCATATTTGGTGACATAATATAAAGCATCTGTTTTATCAATGGTGATGTGACAAAATAAACATGAAACTTTTTTTCGGTTAAAACTTGTTAATTTTCAAATTTTGAATTAACTTATTACTCGTATTTTCTTTAACAAGGAGCTGTAGTAATCATTATTTTTATTTTCAGGAACAAATAGAGGCAGCGGAAATGAGATTGCGAAAAGCTTCTGAAAAACAAAGTTTTACGCACAAACAAACAAGATACGAAGTCGTAAAATATTTTTACAACTACAACAAAAACTAAATTAACTAATGCAGTAGTAATAATACATGTTACATGAAACTCATTGATTTTTCTTCTTCACGTGAATGAATAACCTTCCGTAATGTATCGATTTTCCTATATTTCCCACATATAAAAAGAACACTAAAAATGTTCTAATTCCTAAACAAATAAGAGAAACGATTTCTCCCAAGATAAAAGGTTCCAAAAAAACCTTCCGAAGTTAAATGTTTTCGAAGAGGATGTAGCACAATATAGAAATAAATGCGTAAAAGGAATTCTTGAACTAGAGAGTTGCAACCTTTTCCTCTTGATAAATTTCCATCTCATTCTATCATGTGCAAACAAGTAAGTTGTACCTTTGTGCTCTACGTTCATTGGTTGGGAGACTATCAACCTATTAGCATGGTTTATCCACCAATGGTTGAAAAAGATAGACCGACACAGAAGTGAAGCACACACAATACCATAAAGATTATTTATGCATGTCAGGTACAAGGTTGACTTTATGTTTCGCTGGGGAAAGAGATCTGAAGACGATGCAGGGGGAAAAAAATAATGTTTAAAACAGCTTTGAGATGAGATAAGAATTAGTCATTTTATGAAGTTAAGGTGCTGTGTCGTAAAAAATATGACAGAAATATTGGTGTATAGTTACTTCGTTTAAATCAAAGGTTAATTACGCAATGACGCAAACTTAGGCAAAAAATATATAATTAACTCCTAACAAGTTTTTCAGCATTGTGTTCAATAAATTTTATCGTAAATTTGATACTAAATTCGTTTACAAATTAATTTTTTATCTTTATGAAAGCATAATTAATTACGACATATTACGTGCTTCATCAATCTTCATTGGTGGTAAAAACATGTTAGTAGTGTGACTATCGTTTTGATCCAAGAAATCAAGTCATTTTAATATAGCCTACAATAAGTAATAAGTTGAGTATATAATTATGGGCTAAGTTTACACCTGTATTTTTTTCAGCGGGGTGCAGCGTTTTCCCCACGAATGCTTACCGTTTCACTTTCTTGGTTCTCTATTGTACTCGATATCTCATGGGACCGATAATCTGTGTTGGAAAATGATGCGGCCGCTGAAAAAATTGGTCTTTTTAAGAAACGACCATTTACGTATTGTACACATATTGAAAATCTTGATAAAAGTTGTGGAACTTGGCTGATATACAAATAATTTCTGTATAAAAAATATTGCAAGTTACTCTTTTGATGAACATATGTAATTAAAATCTATATGCTGGTTGAATATGTTTACCTGCGTGATGATGTGGTGATCTTCTGTATTCTACAGTGTAAGGTACAGTTCGATGTGGTCGTTTATCATAATACATTGCTCCACTATGTGAAGGATGAAGTGCCACCGCTGCTGCTGCCGCCGCTTGTGATGTTGCATACATACCTTGATGAGCAGCATGATGAAAGTACCAAGGAGCATCTAAATCAGTGATACATCACTTTAATCACTCATTTACATCATTATATTGTCCGTTTAACATGAATTATACTCCATTTTCAGCTTTGGCTGCTGTTAATTCATAAATTTGTTCAACTTTGATATTACTAAATTGAAGATAAAAAAAATTGTTTCCACATTGCAGTACTAGGAAAAAAACCAGTATTAGCGCAACAACATGTCCTCCAATGTAACAAATGGAGTAAAATTCATGTGAAACAGACATTAGTAAAGGTATCGTGTATTTATATTATAATTATCTTCTACATAACTCGAGAATTCATAGTTGAAATATAGAATTAGTGACTACAGTAGTAGTTACAACATATTAACCGAGCCAAATTAACTTCAATCGTGGGAAAAAAATTAAGAATAATTCATTACAATGATATGTGTTTTAATATAACTCTTTTTCCAGGTCATTTCACTTGAGTGATATAGTGGAAGGAAAATGATCACATAGGAATAAAAAATAACAGTTACTGTTAATGAAAATTTGGAAATATTTTTTTGTAAAAATGTAATACAAATTTATGTTATTTTAACAGCAAGTGGCAAAATAACTCATCTTAAAAATGCTTTTACTATATAAAATATTGTAAACTTGTTATACGTATATTATTCAGTTACTGACATAATTATTTTCAAACTTCTATAGCATAAATTTGAATACTGTATAAGTACAATTTATTATTATGAGCGCACTTTTATAACACAACTTTTTTAATTAACAGGTAGAACAAATTTAATGATCAAATTTATACACTTAATTAAAAAAAATGAAACCCGACAAAACTCTGTCTGACTTTAATGGAAAAAATAAGAAAAACTGAACTGAAAATTGTCAGGTCAGATTCTGAATATCTGATCATAAACAGTTTTAATAGTGCAAATCTGAAGTAAAATTTCTTCAACCTTCTGTGAAAATAATTAAATATTTTCTTCTTCCGTGATGGACCCATTCAAGCAATGCACCGGTTTTGTAAGAATATTCACTCACTTTAAAATAGGCTACATCTATAACAAGAGTTTAAGTAAATTATAAAAACAATTTATAATTTCCTTACTCTTTTTGTATTCTTTTCAGGTTTCTGATTAACCTATACTTCTTTTATGTATAATTGTATAGTGTCAAAATACAACAGTTTTCTGAATAACTACTAGATGATGAATACTATCCTCATTATACTGTTATAAGATGATATCATGAAACGTTGAAACTTTGTTTAAACGTCTTCATAGCAATGTTTATGCGATTTAAGCTATGAAACAGGCTCATAAGTTGTATATAAACTTACATTGTTGTGCTTCGGGATAAGATGTGATGATTTCTCTCTGAAAACCACTTTGATGCCTTTCTTTAGTTTCAAGGAATGCTTTGGCAAATGGATTATGTTGAATTTTAAGATTCGTAACCTGCAAGTAAAACGTAGAATAACAAAATAGTATTGTGTATTTTAAAAATTAATAATATTTTTATTATTATTAAAATAACTTTATGTACAACGTACCTCTTCGTTTTGATAGGCTGTCACAGCAATGAATTGAGTCTCAGGAAAACGGTTACTGCAGACAGCTTTTCTTTCTCTTCCTACTTTTGTGATGTGAATCCTTGGCTCGTACTTATGAAGGGAATTCAATGTAATCTATAAGGGAAAAAATATTACAAAGTAAAACTAGGTTATACAATAACAATTATTGTAACTAAAGCCGCTTGAAAAGCTTGGAGTAACTTACATGTCCAGGACTGTTACTGTTGGTTGAACTTTTGTTTGTGAGTTTGACTTTTGCAAATGATACAGGTTCCTTCATCCAATGTGAACCAAAGTTAGGTGATTCTGGATGTAAATATGCAGAATTTTGTGGAGGAATCTCTGATTTCCCTCCTGCTACCCATTCACCATTCACATATTTCCATCTGCAAAATGGAATATAGCAAATTGTATTAATGATATAGCAACTATAAGAAGTGCATTGAAAACGTTCTTCTTAGACACATGAAAATAAAATTTAAAATAAAAAAAATATTACATAAAAAGGACAACTCAAAATTAAAGTGTTGCTATTTGTGATTGTATTGTTTTAAATAATCAATTAATATATAGGACACAAATTATTATTTTGAAAAATAAATTTGGTAATATATAAACAACGATATAATAATTATTCTTTTCAAAATGCAGCTAGCATAAATTCTAGTTCATGTTGTTTTCACTTTTAATGGAAAATCTATTTGGGAAATCTTGTTTCTAATAATACATCAATCGATCAATAACGAGCTATAGTTCTTGCGTAATTTTAGCATCTTTTTTTAAAATAATGACTGAACTGATAAGTCATAAAATATTTCAAGTATTAACAATCAATAAATAAATGCGATATCTTCACATCGCACACTCTTTTTGATAGTCTTCCACCACAAAGCTAATGAATACAGTAACATTAGCTCATGAAGCAAAAATAAATAATTAGAGAAAGTTCTTACCTGTGTGAATCGATTTGAACAAACTCCAAATATATAGAGTACATTGCTTGAGGATCTAAACAACTAATTTTTGTTTTCACTACAGGAAACATACGCCTATGGAAAGAGAAATAATTATTCCCATCATCAAGTTCATTAAAATAAATAAAACACCTTATTATATTGGTAAAATAATACATATAACTAATCAATTTCTAAATATATAAACGTGAAATAAAGGCTTTTACAGTATTTTGTCGTTAACTTTAAAACACCTCTACCAATTAACCCAACATAATACACAGCATACTCTTCCAGTACTCTCTGTTATACGAGGTTGTTTAAAATAAAAAAAAGTTTCATTCTGCCACAAAATGTCAAAATCTGAACGAAAGGTTAGAAAAAAATGAAACATGTACCATCTGAAGTGAATAGTATATCTTTACTTTATTTATCAACATATTCCTTAAAAAATTCGAGTCATTTTCTCCATCGTGACATCAATTTTTCTAAACAATTAATGTTAATTTCCCCTGCAAAGACCATATCAGCATTATTCTTGACCTCATTATCATAAAAACAAGAGATTCTTCCAGTACTTTTTTCAATAAAGTAACAAAATAATGATAATTAAAGAATAAAACTAAATATGGCTTATAAAACCCGAATTTTCTGTCGGAAGTTGAATTTGCATAGCTGCAGCTCCTTCTTGGCCTTTTCCCCGCGTTTTGTGTAGAGTTGCATAATCGGTCAAGCATAGGCGCCGACTCCATGGGTGCAGCGGAGCAGCTGCACCCATTGAAATAATCCAATGGGTGCACTGCACCCATT
>JAQIWE010002448.1:0-13221 GCA_034698565.1 Campodea plusiochaeta | reverse complement strand
TAAATTATATGCTAAATAATGCGAATAAAATCCATGAAATCATATAAATAATTTTTGTACAAACGGCGCCTCATATTATTTAGGCAAAATTTTCATACAAAATAGAGAGAACCAGTTCACAATCTTTAGAATTATCTGTGTACACGTATGCTCAACGATTGGAGTAGTATTTTTCCAAACAACATCACCTTCCAATATAGACTTGTACAAAGCAAAAGTGGCTTAGATATAGTTTTATTATAATTGAATTATAAGGATTAATAGTCATAAACATTTTAACACGAAAAGTTTCGTCGTGAAATAATCGAAATTTCAATCTGTCATTCAACTGCTATTTCGATATAATAGTATAGCCTATTCATGGAAAGAAAAAAGATAAAATATGCATAAGTTCAAGAAAGCGAATCGTTGCTGTCATGTTTATCATCTGACATTGAGATGTTCCTGGTATTGCCAATTTCGTAGAAAACTATTTACCCCTCTTCAACACTGACATCTACAGGTCTAAAACTGTTGACACGGGATCCTATGTGAAACTTCTCCTGTATACAGAAATGGTAAAATACCAGTAAGAAATGAAGAAAAAAGTTTTATTTTCAGACGTAAAATGATGAAAATGCGCCGTACCATCTTCTCGATTTCTTATCTATAACAACATAGTTCGAGAATTTGATGACTTTCTTGTTTACAAATGACAGGTTTTTCAAAATACTTTCGCAAAAGTATTATTCATTCCAAAAACTTTTTTTATCATCGAATGTACAACGAACACAAAGCAGAAACCTATGAAAGAAGGAATAGTTTGGGAATGCATATGGAAATACGCAGAAACGAAAGTTTTCAGAGAAAGTTGTAACGAATAATACCCGAGCGAAAAAGTTCCATGTCCTTAAATCAAAAGACATAACATACGCTACCAAGTTGTGTCCAAGAACATTTGTTTTCAAGTACAACAAACCTCTTTTTATTCTATGGGATGTTGTCATCCATTCTAGTACATCCTTGTCCAATTAGGGCACAAAGGTTCCTCCCAGTAATACTAGGATCACATAACCTATCTATTGCCACTGAATTGGCTAGGAAGCAATGAATGACACTCATTTCTTTTGTCATACGTTGCACTCCAATGGCTCAAGAGTACCCCAAGATAAGCATCATCATTTCTCTCATAAGAGGAACTCTCATTCCTTTCCTGTTATGTTATTGTCCAATGAGAAAGCATCATATTGTACAACAGACATTAACCTCAATTATTATATTTGAAAAGGGACTAAACATTGTTGATTGTTTCAAATGCATTAGTTAAAACAAACAGGAGGCAAAGAAATGGTGAAGCTGATTTTGCTTTGTAGCAAAGGGTGTTCGAAAATTAGTACAGTAGATACGTTACCGGTTTACCAAAAATATTTCTTAGTGTTACGACGTCTTTGTCGTCTTATAGATTTTTCAATTAGTTGTATTAGTCGGAACTAAATGTTATTTTTTTAGAAGTTAGAACTTGTTGCTATATTATGCGATGGAGATACATGGGATTTTTTTGAAAAAATTATCTAATAGTGTTCTCGAAAAGTCATTTTAACCCTGAATATCGAAGTTCAAGAAATTTATTTTCAAATAGTTGAATAAATATGTAAAATTTGTGCGAATGATTGTTTTAGATTTCGTTTATTTGATTAATTTATGTTAAAAACAATAAAAATCCTGCTTGATTATTTTGAAATACCCATAAATTAACTAATATAAATACGCCTATCATATTTACACTTTTTATAAATTGCCTATTGTTGTGTACATTTAAATCGTCAACTGCTGGGAAAAAATTGTCGTGAGCTGCTTCATAGTTTCCAATTTGAACACAAACTAAAATTCTTATAGGAAATAATGAAGGATGACATTATTAGTGTGTCAAGATAAAATATTATCAGATAGTTAATAAATTAGAAATATACGTACACAAGCATACCATCCTTAAAAGAAATTACTATAAAGCTATGATAAAAAATATTCAGTCATAATTATCCTTCCAGCTTTAATGCCACCATATTTCAAGCAACCGCTTCAAGGGATTCTAAAGTGATAAGAAGGAGACTAATTTGTCAAACACAATTAACAACGATGTCAAAAAATGATAAATGAACAAAAGACCTTGCCTTGAACAAGAGAAAAGAAGAACGTTTTATAAGCAACGACCAACATCAGTTCATAAGATCCATCGGAACATAAATAACTACTTAAATTATTGTTACTCACGAACTAAACTAGCTTCCATGCTTTTTCGTGAATTAATTTAAATACAGAACTAAAATCTTGAGCATATCGTGCTGTTAAATAATTATTGTAATACATAAGAGAAGAGAGAAGTGATAAGAGAAACAAGTTCGTTTGATCACAGGCCGGGAGGAAGAGAGAATGGAGATGTATGCTGCAAGATGTAAGGAAGGGGTAAATAGAGATGAACGTCAAATATAAATAATAAATGAAATAAATCACAGCATAACGGTTAATATTACGTGATGTCTTCATGAGGTCTGTGTGGTACTGGCAACAGATGAATGAAATAGCTGCATTCTGAAACTCTATTTCACTTCTTTTTCAACGTTAAATATTTTGCAATAAATTTCGATATTTGAAAATCATAAGAGGAGGCGGCGCATTCATTTGCAGTTTGACACATTAATTATTGATAGCTTACTGGCATCAGATCTTTAAGAAACCTTTTTACAAGGGTGAGGAAGAGGAACGTCCTACCAGAAAAATCTTGAAGGGAACGATTTTTTACTACAATTATTTTCTTAGATTATGGAGTCATATAATTATTAATAACGACGTTTGTTGTTATTCATTACGAAAAATATACTTTTTAAACACCTTCATACATTTTTGGATGAACTTGCACAACAAAATTAACAATGGAAACATTAAATTGTAAGTCACTAATAACCGAATTTACACATTATTGTATTTATTCAGAAACCAGATTTTTCTTATAATAAAATAAACATTATAATTGGCTTCAATTTTTCTTTAAGAATGTAAAAATGGTCAATCGTAACATACAGGGTGTATAATAAAATACCTTTACAATTTTGTTTCTTAATAACCCAAAAATTAAGAGAGATAAATCGATGAAGTTTTTTTATTATATTCATGCACTCCTAAAGTTGTTTTTCCTGTACATCAGCTTACATTATTTTTGGTTGCGCGCAAAGCGGAGAAATGCGTAATTCGTAAAAATGGCCAAATCAACGGAAATCCTAATGAATAAATAGAGTAGTTTAATGCGAGTGTGCAAATAAACTTCAAAATTTTTGCAAAATAGCATGTACAAAACTACAAGTCATCCGTCGAGAAGTCATATTCCAACAATGGTTCGCGCGACCTGTATGATGTTTTTTCTTTTTCTTTTCAGTTCGCGCATATCGGGATTTGCTATAAACATGCACTGTTTGGATATACGTGAACTTCTGGTTAATGTGCTACAGGAAATGATATAATAACTGTAAAATATATTTACTGGAGGAAATAAAACTTTGAGAGTTAGTGATCACTGTGCAATAAACAATTTCAGTTTTCACATTATTTAGAAATGATATTGTAAAGGTATTTTATAAACACCCTGTCGTGAAAGCTAATTCAACAATAATAGAACGCCGAAATCTAACATTAATATTAGATATATTGTGTTTGATTACACATACCATTGTCTACTAAATTTCAATTAAAGGTTTTCACTCCGAAATCGAATAACTGTAGTAAATAACACCTCAGACAATTTCAAATATATTGACTATAATACAATAAATTGACAAGTTGCAGTGCGTTTCTAAGAAACAAGAATGGAGTTAATTTTCAAGTGACCTATTTCGATTAGATCGAAAAAAAAAAAAAAAAAAAAAAAATCCATTCAATAGGAATCCATAGAAGGAAAAATCAATTAAATGACAGAATCAGATCTCACAACCTGATCATCCTAGCTATAGAGAAATAGCAACCTTTGAGGTTTTCTTTACATATACTCTCCACCATATTTAAACAGAAAAGAATCTAACTACGCAAAAACAGGACTTGAGTCGCCCTACTTTACCACTCTTGCCTTTTAATCCTGTAGTTGGGTGGTGTGGGGGGTAAGAATGGGTGGGGATTGGGGGTTGACATTTTAAATAGCTTCTTTCAACCATCATCGGATCAATTTGCTTAAGCCCTTTTTAATGAACCTACCTTCCATAGGGGTGAAGAGAAGTTTTCCTGAGAAGGCAAATAATCGTTTCTCTACTCAACAAATGTCAAGAAGTGGGCAAGATCTCATGCATTCATTCAACATTCACTCTCATTTGCTTACAAAGATTGAGAGTTTGTTTACAGTTAGAGCTATATAATTCAGTTTGTGCATCCCCTGCGGTGTCACAAGAGTAATCTACGCGTCCATTCATGATTTTATGGTGACGTTAAAGAAGCAGCTATCATACCATTCATAAAAGTACTCACTAATTACCAATGGTAACATGACACTTAATTCTTGTCTCTATAGGATATCGACGAACAAATTTCGTAGAAGAATATTATTCCATTTTCAGAACGTCAGAACAGAGCTCTCCAGAGAAAATCCCATTATTTTCGCCCATTTTCATGCAAATAATGCAAGGTCTGCAAATATAGGAGTCGACCGGGAAAGGGTAAAAACTAAATCAAACATAACCTCTTTGGGGAGTCGTAAAAGACAGTCCAGTACTCGTCGTTTCCATAACTTTGCACTAAATTAATTGCAGTCAATGCGGGACTTACAGAACCCAAGGTTATGAAATTCAAGGAAAACAAGGCGATTTAATAATAAATGGAACGGAATTCATTCATAACGCAGAATCGTGCTATTTATATAATCTTGTGTCAGTCAAAAGAATATAAAAAAGGAATGAACTCAAATTACAATTTGAGAAACATCACTACAATTCCGGTAGAAAGCTTTTTGTTCTCTCTATACGAGGGTATTTCAAAAAATAAGTTTCAGCTGGCAAAATATTAAACGGAAAGGCAGAAAAAATTATAAATATACCATCTAAAAGGTATGTTTCTACTCTATTTTTCAGCATATTCATAAAAATTTCGAGTCATTTCTCCCTCAGTGACACGATATTTTTTCTAAATAATTGCAGTAAAACTTTCCTCCAATGTTCACAATACACTTTTCAACGTTATTCTCTCACGAACAGTGATATCCATAAATTTCAAGTGACAAAAAATGATTTCGATACGAAATTACAGTGAAATAATCATTGAGTTAGTAGGAAGATTTAGCAACCTCTAGAGTTTATACTGAGTCTGAGCCTTGTATAAACGATTTTTTTTTCTCGACGAAACAGAGCCTATACAACCCTATCCTTTTTTAAAACGAGACAAGCCTGAAAAATCAAGACGAAATAAGTCCGAACCTGGCAAAGTTTCGCTCTTAAGAAACTCAACCTCATTAGGACTCCCATACTGAGATAACGGATTTGAAAACTGAGCGAGAAAATGAACATTTTTATTACTGTTTTGTATTATGTCAGAAGCTAAAGTTATCATATGACGGAAAATGGAATCTAATACGATTAGCTACGTAACTTTACACTTCCTTCGTTCTATCACTTTCTGTCAGCTGAATTCTTTACGTAAAGACCATGCATAAAAAGTGAAAAATATTTATTGAGATTAAGTTACTTGTCATCCAAAATATTTTCGCTTTAAATGTGTAAATTCTGTGTAACCTCTTTTGAAAAGAGACATTTTCCCAAACAGTAACCTTGAGGTGAACAGTATATTAATTCGAACAAAACAAAGCAACGTTTGAAAATAAATTAGCCTATAAGAATACCGAAAAAATTATTAATATATCACTTTTATCTGATAATTATTATGAAATAGTAAGCAATATTATTACTGTATATCTGACTATAGAAAAAGTTGAAATTGTTCAGTATCCTTGTGGCGTTGAAAAAAAAAAAAATGAAAAAATAAATAAATAAGAAGATTCTTACCTGGTTCTGGAAAGGTTTGGATCACTGGTTTTCCGTCTCTCCCTGGTTTGCCTCTGGAAAGCAGATTAAGGATATTAGCATCAAAGTCTTCTATTTATAAGTTCAATTACTATTTAACAACATCTTCATTTTTTTTCATAAACATTAACTAATAAGCATAATATATTTTAACGTAGTTTGAAACACCTATGTGATCTCGAAAAACATATTTATTCTCTAAAATGACCAAATTCCACTGTTGTAATAAGTTATTTCAAATTCAGAAATGTATCAGCAGTGAAATAAATGTGCATCTACTTCTAGAAACATTAATTACGAATTGAGACAGATCAAATTGACAGATACATGAATAAAAAATCATATATAACCATCAGAGTATCTGATAAAAAAAAAAAAAAGATTTTGAGAGCCTAGGTTATCCAAATTCCAAAGGTAAAATAAAAATCATGAATTGTCGTAACTTTAGTATATATAGGCTATATCTCAATTCTAAAAGTAATAAGTAATATGGTAAATCGTTATAATGTCTATATCAAAAATAAATATATATAAAGTGTATAAATAATGTATTCCTGTCACGTTGTTATAGGTTACAAATTCGTCAAAAGAAAGATTAGCCTCAGCGATATGCAGCTTTGGAGTATTCAATTCCAGAAAACAAAACTGATCAATATTCATAAATGAATGAATCTTTACTACTGATTCTAACTTTATCCCAGGTGGAGAAAAGTTTGTTACAGGAGTTTCACGTACTTGAGTCGAAGGTGTTCTTGCAAAAGTAAACCCTTATAAACGTGCAAAGCAAATAAAAGTATCTGTCAACTCCTACTTGAGTATAACTAGTTGGAAGGTTATTCTCTTTGGCCCTATTTACTACGTTGATTTGACGAGCCCTTCTAAATGCTAGTAATACTATGGGACGTTTAACTTATTGCTTGCTACGACGGAGGTCTGGGGAATGTTTTTCTTGGCTTCTTACTCTAATCAAGTAGGAGCCGAATTTCTAAGTCTTTTCTTCACTTGGTCAATCATACCAGACTCCCACACAAACAATATATATCATTACGAACAAAATAAATCAAAATAATAACCAATGAAATCCTAGAAACAAGGTATCAGTAGAATAAACTGAGTTTTCATTTTCTACACATTGTCTAAAATTACATTAAACGGGAACACGTAAAGATGAAAATTCACATTCAATTCTTTTGAAGAGAGAAGTGTCTGAAGTTGGAAGCCATTAACAAAACTCTTTTCTTTCCATTATTCGAAAGTCAAGTTCCTTTGAAAAGCTTATATTGTGAAAGATTTTATTCATGTCTAATGAAGAAGAAAGTTAAGAACACTGGCAATAATGTGGCAAAGAATTGGACGATTTTTACGTCTCCGGAATATTTCATTTTGACGTTTCTAGTGAACAAAATTAGAAATACATAATTATGTAACATATCACTTTATTGTCGTTCTACTGTATTTACAAGGACTTTCTTAAGTTGCAATAAGGAAATAAAAAAATATTTTAATAAAATTAAAATGAACTAATTTCAAGTAAACGAAACTTTATATTTATCAGATAACGGCATACACAATAATTACAGGAAAATTACAAAATGTTTTCGCTACTTCAGTATCCATGCTCCAGGTATTGTTATTATTTTATTAGTGAATGCGTGATCAAAGACTAACAATAATATTGTTTATATGATTTGGAAAGTGCTGTGCAAAGTGCAACTTGTAGTGATACAAACATAATGAGTATTGACTTGTCGTCAATCAAAATTAAAAAATGGCACTTAAAATTTACTCCAAAGTGACTCAAAATGATTCTTAATACAGTAATTATAAGCTACTGTTTACAATATATATTTTGATTATTTATACATAATTTATGGAAGCAATTTAACAAGGACTACTGTTATCATAGGAATTCACGAACTATCTCCAATTAGGTTTAACACCCATTGATAGAGAAGCGAAACCTATTTTGCTTTATTCAAAAGTGAATTTAAAGTTTTGTATACTACTGTTGTGCCATATCTACAGCAGCAGTTATGGAAACGAACACCAGATACATTCAACCAGTCCAAAATACTCTAGAAACCGCGAGCCAATTCATGAATGGAATTGAATTTGCGTGTTTCGCGAAACCTAAGTCAACATTTTGGAGTATAGATACAACAAAAACTAGATAAAAAAGAAGGCGGGGTAGTATTTTTTCTCTCTCTCTTTCTTTCGCAGTCACAAATACTAAGCAGACGTCGGAATTATCAATGAAAGGGCCAGATGTCCTTTTTTACGATTATATTCTTGGCTTCCAGTATCATACGTAGACAATGAATAGTTTGAATGGGGAAAAATGGCAATACATTAGGGTATGTATGGACTAATTATTCTCAAATGTAAGAACGCCATGCTCGGGAGGGCTGAATAAAGTAAGGAATAAATAGTCTACTTCTCCATTTTTAGATGCGGCCTGCGGCGAAGCGCAGAAAGTATCTATTGTCCTCGATATGTCCATAAGTCTGCCTGTCCGTAGCAAGAAACAGCTCCTAAACGGCTAGAGATAGGTATAGGGAAGTGTATAGAAAAAAATCTCATGAAAAAATAATCCAGTTGACATTTTCATTTTCGAGTCAATCGATCAATTTTGACGAATCTCTAGTCGAGAAATCCGATAACCGTTAGAGATATGTATAGGGAAGTATATACTTATTGGAAGGACGGTTTTATCCTGATTCCAGAAATGGTTCGATTTTTAAAATTCGATCGAAATTCGACGAATATCAAATCGGTCAATATTTCACGAACGTCGAGTCGATATATATAGTAACGGCCACATCTGTAGGTATAGGAAAGTACATGGTAAAAGTTCTCTGTAATATACTATTCATGCCACATATTAATTTTCGAGACAGGAATGGCAAACTATAAAACAATAATTCGAAAGACAATTTACTCTGATTCTAAATAAGTGTCAATTTTATGTTTAATTTCTTTAAATGTTTTCATAAAATCACTGGCTATAATTATGGTCGCATCTTTATTAACGCTAACAGCGTTTAATTCTACTTGTTTATTACCAACTTCCAAAATCATAATAATGTATATCCGGGAAGCGTATAACTAACATTGACAGTCATTTTGGGAAGTTTGTTTTGAATTTACAATTAAGGACATTACAAGGCAAAAAAATATTGTGTAAAACGGTAAACTGACTAAACTCATCTACTGCGATTCTGCGAAACATACAACAAATTCTGTATATAAATTTGCCCTGTACGGGGTATGTGCCTTTACACCAATTTGATTTTTCCATCGCGTCAATCCCTGTTTAGGATTGGTAAACTTCTCTCCAAATGAAGTCGTGCCTTAAAGCTAAGAAATCCTTGAACCACTTTTTTGAATGAGTTAACAATATC
Source organism: Campodea plusiochaeta (assembly GCA_034698565.1). Taxonomy (NCBI): domain Eukaryota; kingdom Metazoa; phylum Arthropoda; class Diplura; order Rhabdura; family Campodeidae; genus Campodea; species Campodea plusiochaeta. The sequence goes on along the minus strand of JAQIWE010002448.1, from coordinate 3,791 downwards.
TAAAATCTACTTTTGTACATTCTCAATGGCCAAATTTATCAGCAACATTCACGCAAGCCACACTATGAATGAAAATAGTGCCGGAATTAAGAGATTGACCATGGGTGGTCGTTAACTTACACTATTGTATCAATTTGTAGTTTCTAAAATGTGCGTCAAGTTTTATTGCTAACTTATCTAAACAATAATAATTTCTTTCGGTTTTTACCGAGTTGTAAAATAATGAGGAACAGTTTAGTACTAGGCTATTTAAGTTATAGTGATATTATAATATTTCCAACAGTTACGGTTTCTCGGTTCTGTTCCTCGTTCTATCGCACTCTGTCATAGCTATTGAAATTTTGGGCGGAGGAAAATAGCGCCAACTCATTCAAAAAACCGTGTATTTTGCGCCAAACTGCAGAGCCTTCAAAAGGTAAAAATGAGCCACACATTTCATACGTCGAAGTGTCAAATAGCGCCACTTCAAAACTCAACATTAACTACTTCGTGGATACTGATAATATACGCGTAGTTCTTGCACACAAGTAGTTGATAATATGGAGGCCTCATTTAGTAACAGAGGGAAAAACATACTGATAGATAGTCAGGGATATAAGTTCAGGAAAGTTTATGAATTAAAAGTTGGTGATATTAGATGGCGATGTACAAACCGTAATTGCCCAGCATCCATTATTAGTACAGGTAAGTTAAGTTATCGGTATTTTGCATACTCATATTGAAATTTGTTTTTAATTTAGGGATTGATAATGTCATCGTGACAACCAAAAATGAACATAACCATGACGTTGACATTCATAAAGTAGAGAAACAAATTGTAAGGAGTGCATGTAAACGAAAAGCAACAGAAGAAATAGATGCAAGGCCCTCAAAAATAATTCGTACTGAAATTACGAATTCCGATCAAACAGGTCAGCTTACGTATAGTGACGTTTCTTTGTTCAGAAAAGCGATATATAATGCTCGTAGGAAAAAGTTACCAAAGTTACCCAAAAATCGAGAACAATGTCATGTCGCGTTGGACACTTTAGACTTAAAAACTAATCAAGGAGAAGACTTTTTAGTAATAAATGATCACGAAAGTGGAATTTGTATATTTTCATGTGAATCCAATTTAAAATTTCTCGTTACACTTGAAGACATTTTTATTGATGGAACATTTAGTCATTGTACAAAATATTTTACACAGTTGTTTACAATCCATGGATTGACAAACGGTCATTACATGCCCTTGGTGTACTGTGTGCTACCGTCTAAAGAACAGGAAATGTATATTGAAGCTTTTAATTTCATTAAGAATTCGTGTGTAAATTTGAATGTTGTTTTAAATCCTAGTAGAGTTACCGTCGACTTTGAAGTTGCAATTCATAATGCATTTCACATACCGCCCCTTGCATTGACATAATTTTTATGAGGTAAAAATTGAAACATTTCTCAACTAGGGCAAATAAAATTAACCAAGGTGGGACAATTTTTTTTAGAAATGTAAAAACCTATAAAAGACGCCCCTCAATTTTTCAGAGCAACAGTATAATTCGCCATACAGTTACCACAACGTTACTCTCTGTTTTGTTCAGTTTAAAAGTTCAGTTTTTAAAAAGTGTTCATCATGCATTTCGCTTGCTACATGTGCAGAGGCCTCTTCGAAGCCGGTGAAATCGTGAATCATCTGCTGACTCATATGAGGTAAGTTTTTGGGTGTGTCCCAATAGTACAATTAAAATATTTTGGGTAGTAACAGTTTTATTATTTATAGTTTTTACTGTGCCTACGTCACGCCAATCGACTGTCACCATGTGTGCAACATGTCATTTGCCCATTGCTGCCCCTGTCGTGTATCTTTTTTCCGGTAGATAAAACCTTGTCCATGCAGGTCGTTCATCCACCTATCCCACTCCCCCCCTCCACACACACACCTACTGCCCTTTCTAATGCAAATTTGGCCGAAAGCAATGAGGCTGCCCTTGCTGCAATGGAGGAAATTAATAATACGCTTCAGCGGGAGGGTGAACGGGGCTGCTGCTGACATAATTCGTTTGCATGCGCTGGAGCAGGAACAAACTGTTCGTTCACCAACAGTGGCCGAACAGTTTGATCAACAGATACGAGAGTTGGGTTTAAATATTGATAATATAGCAGTTGGTGATATTGATCCGCAATATCATCAAGAATATATGTGGTTACAAGCGGCAACTACAGTAGGTGAAATTGCCTCCCTGGATGATTTCGGTCCTCAATATGAATCAATTCCAAAGGCACCCAAAAAAAATTCCGCCAAAAAATTAGTTTTCGATGACGATCAAAATAATAAATAGCAGCCAAGGAGAAACGCGAGACTGAAGCTAAAAAAACGTGAGGCTGAAGCTAAAAAACGCGAAGCAGAAGCAATAGCTGCCCAGCGCAACGGAAAGACAGTAGACTTCCTATCCCCACTTCAAAACCAAATGTCACTAGACAAACTGGGCCCGTCTTCCCTACTCCTCATATTGCAAAAAGACCGCTGTATAAAGAACATACTGAGCAGGTAGGGAAGCGGGCGGATAAAAGAAGCCCTCCCAAAAACCCTCTCCCACTTTCCCGTTCAGAAACACCTTTACAGGACGAACGCCCCCCTTCACCTTACGACAGACTATCACCTATAGAGTCACATATGCATAGACTGTTTGGTACTAGTTATGAGGGGGAGGAGGAGTCAGAAACCGGAAGCCAAGTAACATTCATTTGCCATGTTTTTTTATTTCATGTTTTTTCATATATGCTTTTTTCCATTTCAAATTCATTTTATATTATTCACATATTTTTTTGGTATTATATATTATAATTGTTACATATTATTGTGTACAATTCTTGCAAAACACATTTGTAATAATGTATGGTTAAAATAAATGTTCAAATGTTTGTTAGTAATTTGTTCTGAATTATAGTCTTGAAATTCCTTATATTCTCGTGTGCGTAATTTTAATAAAGACATGAATACATTATAGTAGTAAATTATGATAATGCATTTATCTCGCAATATGTATAATTTTAATAAAGACATGGTTACATTATAGTAGTAAATTATGATAATGTAAAATGCATTTATCTCGCAATATGTATTAATATAATTTGGTTTACATTATATCCCCACACACATTTTTTTAAGTAGAATGTAGTGAAAATCTGAGTTGCATTATTCTTATTATTTTTTACACACGTCAGCAAAAGGATATTTTGAAAGATCGGGAAACCGAATAATTGTTGAGATTTCAAATCCTACAAAACCAAACGTACTAAGAAATGAACACTTTGTGCTGTTTGCGTGTTGTTGTGTCTTTTTGTGTTGTATACCTAATAAACAAGATTCAAAAATATTCCAATGTACAGTAGTCATGCAGTAAGCTGTTCTAGATGCTCAGGAGTACTTGAAAACAACGTTATGAAATGGCCAATCGCTTTTGACAGTGTTCATAATATATTTTTTAAATAAGATTTGGACTATTTGTAAGGCATTTAGAGTTTTTATAAAGAAGACAACAGGAATAAAGAAATTAAATGTGAATTTTTACTATCTTTTATTAATTCTTCTTTTCAGATTAGGTCATTTGTTCTTCTTTCTCAGGTTAGGCCAGTTGCAAGCCATAAAGTTATGAAGGCGGTTAGATGTATTGCACTTCTACATAATGCACATTAGGTGATTTGCATTTTCCAAAAATAGAAAAACTGGGGCAAATTCACATTCGGTCAAATGCACTTAATTTAATGCTCATGTGTGCTTTGTCACAAAATCAGCTGTAGGTGAAATGCACTTT
>JAQIWE010002447.1:0-13222 GCA_034698565.1 Campodea plusiochaeta | reverse complement strand
TACGAACATTTTCGTATACAATATGACTATATTTCACTGGTAAATACAGCAGGAAAACGTATTTTTAGAAAATTTTAGATTTTGAAGTTGGGAGTTTTTATACTAGATCGCGATAACCGGTTATTAACCGGATATTAAATCGGTTAACCGGTTAGTAAAATAAAGCGGTTATGTACACACTATTTTTAAATAGTCAGCGTAAACATAAAGTTTATTTTTACAGCTGTCATTTTTGTACATGGTAGCAGTTTTCTTTCTGTATAAATTTGTTGGATCTTTTTTTTTTGTAAGAACATTTCATAAATTTATATTATAATTTGAGTATTAAATTTATTTTAAGTTCAGCAATATTTGTACATACTGTGCTCTTATTTAAAATTATTTGTGATTCCAAATTAAGTTGCAATTCCTTCTAAGAAATAAAATTACACAAGAATGAACATGAATTATTCAAAAGAAAATATAACTGCATTCTTATTATTGAAAACAGTAAAAAAACCTTTTTTCGTGAAATTTAACTTGGTATAGAATTTACGAGTTTATCTAAATTAAAAACATTTTAAACATCTAATTGAATATCAAAATTATGAAAGAGACTGGACAGCCAATTTACTACTTTTTAAGTTCTGTTAATATTATTTTTTAATGAATTTTTGAAAAAAGAGAGCAAAATCTGTTTAGCTATTTTGGAGATACAGTATGTGTCCGAAGTCGGGCCCCGGGTACAAACTCGGGTAAAAATACCCGAAACGGAAAATGGTCGGGTATGGATTCACTACACACCAACCTGAACTTCGCAGACAACTCCCTGAGTTACCTGTGAACCTCATTTCCAAAAAAAAAATTCAGCTTATGGATACCTTCTGAAACATAAGTCGGAATTTAGTCATTCTTTTTTTAAAAGTCTGAAAATAAATTAATTTAACAAATAAAATGTACTTGGTTGTTGTGAAGCTATTAGATGCTGAGATCCAAAAATTCACTTCACAGGCAACTCCTCTCATGATGTATTTTACATATCACCATATCTTATGAATGAAAAAAAGTAGGATAACAACTTTTACACCAAAAATAATAGAAAAATTAGTACAATGAAATTAAAGGAAATCTGTTTCGCTGTCCTGTCCCTTTAAATTCTGATATTCCAAAGAAATGTTTAGATTGAAATTATAGTTTAGATGACACCTTAATTTAAAACTTGGAACCAATTTCTATGCAAATAATGGTTTATATGTAACTACGATACTAAAATACAACCTTGCCTGAAGATATTGACTGACTGTCAAGAAAAAAAGTGCTTTTGTGCATTTTGGAAATGTTATTTTGATTCAAGACAATTGTTGAAAGGGAACAAAGGTAAGTGGAAAAAATCTGATTGTTTTTGCATTTCAAGAAATTATTGATAGGCTGGTATGAAAAAAGTTTCGTAATGTAATAGTGAGATTACCATGTGCATTTTACCTTTTGCATTTATTTAATGAAAATAAGGATAAATAATACTAAGAGCAAAAATCTGCTTTTATTATGCTTCTTACTATTCAGAATTTGACTGAAAATAAGAATGAAACACTTAAAAAACATTTTTCCTCTCCATCTTTAAACTTCAATGAGTTGTTTCACAGGGCCATTTTGCTCCCATTACCAGGCCAGTATGGAAGATTTTCCAAGCCTGTTGATAGGTTTCTGTTTGTTATTCTATAATTTCAATGATGGCCATTAAAGACTTAATTAGGTATATCGGGGTGTCTATAAAATACCTTTATAATTTTGTGTCTTAATATCTAAAAAACTAAGATAAATCGACAAAGTTTTTTTTTATTATATTCATTTATGCCTAAATTTTTTTCTTGTACATTGGTTTACATTTTGGTTTCTTTCAAATCAAAGAAATGCACAATTAGTAAAAATGTGTAAATAAAGAGAAACACCAACGAATAGAGTAGTTTAATGTAACTAAATTAAACATAGAGGTGCAATTAATCTTCAAAATTTTGCAAAATAACATGTACAAGTCATCCATCGAAAAGTCATACACCTACAATGGTTCACGCGCTCTGTATGATATATTTTCAGTTCATGAATATCTGGATTTGCTATAAACATGCTCTCATTGGATAAACGTAAATTTCAGGATAATCTGCTTTAAGAAATGATGTAATAACTGTAAAAAATATTTATTGAAGGAAATAAAACTTGGAGAGTTTGTAAACACTACGCAATAAACAATTTTATTCTTTCTCTTTTAGTTTTCACATTATTAAGAAATGAAATTGTAAAGGTAGTCGATACCCTATATTACTATTGACTGTTTGCCCCTGAATTAGGCTGATTTGGTAAAAAAAAAAATACACAACTTTGCATGTCGCCCCTGTAGAGGAAAAAGGTGCCAAGCACCAAAATGCAAATTGTTCAGGAGAGCCAAAATAACTGAAGTCAAAATGTATATTACAGCATTCTTGACCCTATTACAGTTGAAATCTTGAATAAATTGGATATATTATGTATCTTTTCAAGCTTAATTGATGGGGCTGGTCAAACCTCTCAGGGACAATGAAGAACTCATCCTGGCACTTGGTCCTTTTTTATATGGAGCAAAAGCGCTTATGTTATTCAAATAATATTTGTGGAAAAAGGGGAGCCTAAGAGTTCGGAGGAAAAGAGATGTGGTTATTGAGGATTTTATGCAGGGTAATAAGGTCATTTTGGGTTCTATGCTGTAGGGTAGGTAGGTTTAAGGATTTTAATTTGAAAAGTAATTCTGCTTTAAGTATTGTTTTTCTATTTCCGCGATGAAAAATATCTTGAAGTTTGTTTCATGTGTAAAATGACAATTTTTTCATTATCAACTACATGTATGTTAATGTATCGTGGAAAAATATTAAAAGTTATCTTAAGAAAATATTTCACACTCCAAACACTTCGTCAGGTAGTTTATTTAAGTTGAAATAATACACCAAATTTAATAGACACCAAACTTTATTTCAAATCTAATAAAATAGAATAATAAACAGAAATTGTTTTGCATAATAGGACAGATAATAACAAGAAGACACAAAAATGTATGCAAATCAATAAAAACACTTCTTATAGGCAAAACTCTCTAAACCACCTAATTTTCTTTCGGGGAAAAAAATCATTAGGCCACAAAAACCATTCATTATAAAGAATTTATCCAGGACACGATTATTACAAACACATTAAGCTTTTTATTTCGACATACATATTATTTTTAATTATATATGAATTTCAAGGCATTCAGTATAGGAATTTCTCGCTCCAGTGCAAGATGTATTTTTATATAAACTGGCCAACCCTGTTTTTTGCAAAATAACGTATACCTCTTAAAAGTTTAGTATACATTTTTAGAAATCAGTCTTTATTTGAGAACTTTCAATCCAAGGCAAAGTTGCTTCTCTCGAAATCAAAAAAGTTTTTAAGGCACATTTACAAGCAAGAAATTACATTGTGTATATTATATCTCCACCTTGGATTTCAAGTGGCGTTTATTTTGGTTTAAATCAGACTTTTATGTTATCGGAACACAATAACGGTATTGTACAATTGCAGTTTAAAATGGCAGTATTATATTATTATGAACAAAATGTAATAATAAATAAATCTCAGTTTATTAAGACTGCGATTCTTCAAAATAAATGGAAATCATATGGTGAATATGCATGTTTCATGATTTTAGAATTTCAAAGCTGTGAATTTTGTTGAATTTCTGTGTTTATTGTTCTTTGTTTATGGTTACAAATATTGTTTAACCCTTTAAGCCGTATAAATACGCGAATTTATTCTCTACCTGTAGTGTATTGCCGTACTTATATGCAAATAGCATTTTCTTTCATAGTCGTTTTGCCGTATATATGGATACGCAAAATATTCTTTCTTTAAATCAATGATTCTGATTGGTTATTGATTTTACCAATCAGAAACGATCTTTCAAAATACTCCGGTGTTTTTTTGCTTTCTGGAGGCATATTTATAAAAATGAAGTTCTGCTGCTGCAAAGGCATTTAAAAGTGCGGAAACTAGCATTTTGAGGTAGTTTCTTTGAATTTTAACTGTGATCTTTTGTGAAAGAGAAATATTAGAGATAAAACGGCTTGAAGGGTTAATATCTAAAAATTGCAGTTTGATACTTTTTGAAGAAATTGAATATCAGTAAGACCTAGTACAATAGTAGATCAAAAAATGATTACAAATGAAACTGAAACATGTTATTTCCATTTTTGATTTCCAGAATAGCCAAAATATCTCGCAGTCTCAACACTTAAAATTGATTGTATCGAGCAGAACACTGTGAAAATGCAACAAACTAACAATCCAAAAACCTGATGTGAAAATATTACAGAATGACACTGTGTCTCGCACAAAAATTGCCAAAACAAAGACACCTTAAAATTCCGTAACTTTTAAATAACGACGGAGAACAAAAACATTCAAAAGCTTCATAAACCACACTTAACGATTTGACTTAACCAGTTTATACACGTCATAGCTCTACAAATTCTTCTACAATAATTATTATCTACGAAATCAATATTTTTTAAGTGTACCCCTTCACCTATCATAAGATATTATAACATTCTGTATACACACATGCTTATATAAATGGGAATGTAAGCGAAAAACACATGTTTTTTTTATCAACACACATGTGAAAATTGTGTTTTATAATTATATAACAAACAAAAATTTAAATTTACATTAGTAATGGGTGTGGAACTATTAGGTTGTGAACAGATCGATATGACGGCAGATTGAATTGTCAAAAAATTATGTTAATTTGGTTTTCTTTGTCTTGTAATGTTTTATTGCATTTTGAGATAAAAGTTCACTGATTTGTTTGAATTTTACAACAACCGCCTAAATAGTAATCTGAGAATTATTAACTCGAAAAACAAACTGAACATTGACAAAAGAATGTATGCAAATTCGGTAATGCTGTGAATGCTATTACTGAGTTTACTTTGTATTAGGAACTGTATACTTCTATAATTATATTAACCATAAATATTTGAGCGGAACCTGTTGAGGTTCTAATTCACAACTAGAAGAAAAACGTCTTAAATTTTTTAATTGAAATGTAACTGATATTGTGTAGTTCTGCAGTATTTTTTGCTCCGAAGATGATTATGAATGTAATTTAAACATATCAGCAGTAAAAAGATGTTATACAAAAGTTGAGATGAAGTTTTTCTTCTAGTTGTGAATAATTATATTGCATCAAAATGTAAGTTTTGTAAAAGAATATTTTATTTTGATAAAACTTATTGATTAAAATTATGGTTTGAAAAGAAATCTTTTGATTAGATTTTATTCAATACTGTATTAAAAACTAGTTCAATCTGCCGCCATTTTGTAAAAATTGCATTATTAGAAGCACCATGAAAAACCTGTACTATTTATACCCTTTATTATTATAGTAACGTATGCGGCAGTAACAATTCACATATGTTCGGAAACTTATAAAATGTTCGACAGTGTGAGCAATGGCTAACATCACAGAAATATAAAAATAAAAAACAAAAACAAAAAAAACACATTGCCAGTCTTATCGTTTGCTTTCAGTCTACTTGTGTATATATCTATGTTATCATTAGTGAAAACACTATTAGTGTGCAAGGCTGCTACCGGAAAGTCGGAAAAGTTGATTCGTACAAAAATGAAAATACTTTGGATTATGGTTAACTGTTTAGGATTGAACTAATGTTCAATTTTAGCAAAGGTTTGTTTCTACTGTTTTTATGATTACCATACCAAAAAAAAAAGCATTAAATGTTTAGTAATATTTGAATATTACGGTTCTTTTCAGTAATTTTGCAGTTATTGAAAGTTTTAAGCACAACAAAAATGTTAAATGCTCAACAAATTTCATGCAACAAAATGGAAAGCACTTGATCTTAGTTATTCTGCGGAGCGCATAGTTCTTTTTAACTGATATTCAATAACATTATTTTTAACTGTTGTTTAAAATAGTTACAAAAAAAAGAAACATTAGATGTTGATGTTTATAGAGAAGGCAACGGGAACAATATACAATGTTAATATTTGATGGTTTTACCCCTAGCGGTTGAAAAATACAAAGAAATTTTTTGGCAGATGTGGGAATCAAACCCGATGCCCCCAAATTTTTCTTTGTATGTTATTGTTGTATCAACCGCTAGGAGTAAAACCATCTAAATATTAACATTGTACATTAGATGTTTTATTTCAGTTTAATTTGTAATAATAATTTTGTAGTTTAAATAAAAATTTGGCATTATGACTCTCCATTACTTCTAAACAGATGTAATTTTTTTATTACTATGCATGACTGGCGAATTTCTACCTCATTTTATCATTTGTCAGTCTCCTATTGACAGTACGATGTTCATATCAAGCTCCTGTATCAGTAACATACTACTAAATTTTGTTTTTATCCATGAAAAATTTATTGCCATAATCCAATGTGTATTTTCTATCATTTTTTTGTATTCACACAGTTTCCTGAACATAGGTAGCAACCTTTATTATTGTGCTAAACTATTATATTTTGTGTAGTTAGGAAAAAAAGGTGCGTAAGTTCACGAAACATAACGTTATATATATATATCCCGTTTTTATCTACAAAAAAAGCATTTTAATAATATTGTTTGCTCTAAATTCATTACATACTACATATTATAGTTATGATGTCAATAAAATATATGATAATTTTTGATGAAAGTATGCTTCTATACTTGCAAATTTATATATGCAATGTGTCCATTTTTTATACCACTTAAACGGACATTTTTATATATATACTTATGCAGTTTTTATTTCAGTCTTACGAACCATATAAAGTTTCTCTATTATTATTATAAATGTATTTTTTCAACATCTCAGTCCTGGTATTTCAATACAGTTTTAACTGTTCGAAATACACTAAAAAATCCGTATATATATAATGATCTATATTTATATATGTATAAAGATTAAGAAGAAATTTATATTTACGTATATCTATTATAAACAAGTATAATATATGTTCCTACGAAAGTAAATATTAATCATCAACAAAAAAATCCCTGAAAACTATAAATGCACTGTTATGTATTATTGTCGTCTGATATTCTTAAAGTAAATGCTAGTAGAAATAGATTTTACGCCTAGTTTAAATTGTTTACGTATATATTTTCACTAGCACTTAACTTAGTGTATTTTACCCGCCTTTTTGTACTAAGAATATCCGACAGCAAATCAAAATCCCTGCTTATGTTTCAGTCTCATTAAAATGATGAATTCGTAAACGTAGGCCTTCTTTTTTGGAATGCATTGGCCTGTTACGAAAACAATTGTATATTGCACAAAATATATAAACAACAAAAAAAATATACAAATTTGAATTAAAAATACAGGAAAAAAGAAGAATATTACTGATTATCTCTCACACCAAGAGTAATTATTAACGCCAAGAACATAAAATAAACTCAAAAATATTGCAAAAAGCAGCCATCAAAAAACATTATAGTAATAGGAGCATCCAAACTTCTAAAAGAGCCAACCCGAAAGGAAAAGAAACTAAAATTTTGTTTAGAAAAATCTGTAAAAAAGGTCTCAAAAGAAGAAGAAAGCTATTTGGATTATAGTTTTTGCAGATGCTTATAAACTTCAATAAAAGCTGATGTTGCATTCACTAGAAAACAAATTCAAACTTCCATGAAAATTATTTAGTCCAAAACTTTTTCCACTTCTTTGAGGAACCTTTCCATACAAAAACAGACTTTTCTAAACATGTCAAAGAAAATAAAAACAAAACTTGGCTCTTTTTTTGTCTTAAAACTCCATTAATTAATCGTGTTCAATATTAGTACTTAACTCCAAATTAATTAACTTTGTATGTTGTTGCCCATCTTGTTTTTGAATATCGGAAATATTATCTTCGTCCGTTTTGACATGATCTTTATCCTCGTTTTCATCATCATCATGGGAACCGGAATGGGAACCGGAAAACGACTGTGAATGGGGGGACGGTGGGCTCTCGGTATTCGGAGCCGTACTATTACCTTCTGAGGGATGTCGATAACCTGATCCGTGTGCGTGCATGTTCAAAGCCTCGTCGCTTCCATTGTTCGATTCGGTCGTGTGCTCCTCGCCAGATGACGCTAGGTTGTATGCTTGGTTGTCTTCTTCCGGGATGGCATTCATGTTCGCTTCTTGGTTCACCATTTCGACTTTCAGGTTCATCGGGAAGGCGCCTCGACGGTGGTGGCGGCTCGTTACGATTCCAAGTTTCTTCACCTGGTGGGGAAAAGGTTGAAGTTATTCAAAATTTGTTTCGTTTAGATGTTGACAAATAGTTTTAAAACAATGTTATGATGTTATTAGAGAAGGTTTAAAGAGCACAATATACAATATTAATAATATTTTGTTATCTTTCATTGTTATAATGACCACTGTGGGTTAAACCGTCTTAAAAAAAGAATGATGAAATTCCGACTTATGGTTCTCAAATTATAAGCTCAGAAAATTTTTGGGATAGAGGTTCACAGGTAACTCCATGTGTTATCTGTGAACTTCAGGTTTACCTATTGCCAATAGACCGTTCACGTGCTACTGGTAGTAAGTAAACTTCAGGTGGGCGTATCTCCAAAATGGCTGGACCGATTTTGTTCATTCTTTATTCAAAAATCCTCAAAAAATTCAGTAGAAAATACTGAACAGAACTCAAAAAGTAGAAAATTAGCTGTCCAGTCTCTTTAAGTAATTTTGAAAATATTAGGATACATCTTTGAAAGTCAAAATTTGAGTATTGTATAATTCAAATTTTTAATCAGGGCTCTCTAGTATATGCTTGATACCCACAAAATCGGCACTGCCTTCACCTACCAATAGACAGAACTTATCATAATATACAGTACCTTATCATACAGGGTCCTTGATGGTACTCCAAATTCTCTTGAGGCTCTAAGAGGGCTAACTCCTTTCTTTACAGCGGCAATTGCATCATTCACATCAGTTGGGGTATACTGCTTATAACGTTTCCATTCAGGTTTCTGGTTGTTTCCAATGTAGCCAGCAATGTTCATTCCGGACAGAGCTAAGATAGTTAAAATAAAAAATAAAATCAGTGAGTTGGTTTTGCTAATTAGGAATTGATATTTTGTGTAGTGTTTATGCAATCTTATGGACCCAAACCAATTAACCCATCATGGGTGTTTCTGACAACCACCTACTGATAATCCTTTTTTAGTCTGTTTAAATTCTTTGACCTACTTGCAATTTGTATAGAGAATCTGAAAAACCTAAACAAATAGACAACAATGGGTTTACTGTCAAAACAATTTTGAAGAGTTAATCGATTTGGGCTCTTAAAATCGAAAGAGGGTTAGAAATTAATTTTATTGTGTACCGGTACCAATATATTCATGATTATTGTACTTGTTTATACTTAAATGTTTTAGAGTCCATTTTAAGGTACTTTTTTCTGGTTTTGAATTATTTTCTAGTATAAAAAAAGTTAAAGATGTTACATTTAATTAAGTTTTACTCTCCTTTCACAAGAAGTTTCAATAATTCAGAAAATAATAACATCTTTAAAAATGTTAGTTCACTACACTTTGAAGTAGTTAGTATATAAAGTACTTTAAGCCTACCTTTCTTTTCCATTATTAGCGGTGTGTTAATGTCGTCACTTCCCTGAAAAAAAAAAGAAAAATCGCAATAAAGATTACTGCACTGTTGACAAAAATCGTAAAATGTGATTCTAATTTTAAAACCCATATAGTTTTCATTTTATGCTCACATTGGTCATTCACGCATCTCTAATTGCAAAACTTTTAATATAAGAATAAAGATTACTGCACTGTTAACAAAAATCGTAAAATGTGATTCTAATTTTAAAACCCATATAGTTTTCATTTTATGCTCACATTGGTCATTCACTCATCTCTAATTGCAACACTTTTAATTTAATTTTTGCTGACACAATCAGACATTCCATAACTTTATATTTTGGGCAATTTTTAATAATTCTTTCATATCTTAGCTAAACTGTTTGGCAGACAAACATTGTCTGAAGGTTATCAAAATAATAATAATGATTCATTATTATCGTACATCATATTCCTTGCAAATCTCCTTCCTTGAACCCGTGCTGATAACAGTCTGATTTTTTTGTTGTTGTTGTGAAGCGTGCTAAAATGGGAATTGTTATCTAGGATAAATATTTTCCATAAACTTGAACTTGTAAGTAAACAGATGCTCGTTTCGCTGACTTTTAAGAAAGCCTTGAAAAATTCAAGGATAGAGTAAAAAAGCAGATTTGTACTGTTATCTGTTATAGTATTTGCAATGTTATTAGAGTTAGTTTAAAAATGATTAGTTTATCATGAGTGACATTATACTTTTGTATGAGAAATGTTTGATAAAGACATTGAATATTGAAATGAACATATATAAGATCATTTTATTGTCTTTTCATTTGAATTATACTGTATGTTTGTCCTTGTGTAATTACTGTTTGACACATTGTTGTAGTAATTCTTTAAATTTTTTTAGTTATAGAGGTACCGTAACTTAAAATAATAACATGTCAAACTATACATATACTTTCTCCAAAATCTTACGGACCTAAACCGCTTAACCCATCAAGGGTGTTTCTGACATTTCAACAATTGATAATCCTTTGTTGACTTATTTGTTTTCTTTGATCAACTTGCGAATTGTATGGAAAATACCCAATTTGAACCACCCAAACAAGGAACAATGGGTTTACCCGTCAAAACAGTTTGAAGACATAACCAGTTTATGTCCGTAAGATTTTGGAAACACTATATCAGAGTTCCAGGCTATTTAGGAAATATTAGCTAACCAATATACCATCCAATACCAAAAGTAAAGTATAAATCAATGAAATAACGTAGTCAAGTACTTTACATTATAAAATACTTCAGCGTATCAACATTTTAAAAACGTAGTTTGTAATCAACCAATATTTTTTTCCTCAAGTTCAATTAACTTACATGAATTTCCTTTTCCGTGTCCGATACAGGTCCATTTGAGTTATTATTAGCTGCGATAGTCCCACTGGTAATAGCATTTAGAGTTGCCATCGATCCCATAGTCAAATCCAAACTTCCATCCGCTTGTCCATGTCCAAGAGCAGTTCTTAAAATCGGTGTATCATTCTTAGTCCTTGTAGCAGCAGCTGGTCGGGCATGTTGGATAACAGGGGTTTCATGAGGGGAAAGTCGGTATCGGTTTGCAGTCAGAATCGGGCTGTGTGCCATCGCTGCGATCGCTTGGGTCGGCCAGGGAGGTATAGCAAGGGTCGTTGGGTGCATGACATGTTTAATCGGTTGTGGGTATGGACTTGTACGATGACTTGGTGCCTTCGTTCTTACTGGTTGTGGAGTGGCTAGTGGGGGAGAGTCGTTATTCAATAGTGGTAAGTCGTTATTCAATAGTGGTAAGTCGTTATTCAATGGTGGTAAGTCGTTATTCAATGGTGGTAAGTCGTTTTTGCGGTGACGGTGATGGTGGCGGTGGGAATTGGTCGGAGTTGGTGGTGATTTGTGATTGGGCGGTTCCCGATCTTCAGATAACCCTTTCACCATTAACAATTCAGCTACTTTGATTAACGCGCTCAATTCCCTCTCCAGGATATTAACTTCTCCTCGGTACATGTATTCGAGGATGGCTTTGATTTCTGCATATCGAATGTCTTTGAGCACAACTATCGGATGCTGGCAGTAGTTATCAGCAAATAAACTTGAGAAGTAGTTTGAGCCTGCTGCTAACACCACCTTATGGCATTTAATTGACATTCCCTCGCACGCCAATGTGACGTCAGTAAAACACTCATTCTGTAGTAGTTCTTCAAACACTTTTAACATATTGTTGTGATGGTTGTTCCATCGAAGGCAGTATTGTTGACTCGGATCCATGGTTTTTTCTCTAATTTGTACGCATTGTTTGAGGTAGATTTAATCAGTCTGTGGAGGAGAAAGAAAAAAGTTTGAAAGATTATTACTTATAATTTATATTCATGCAAACTTATTCTCAAATAAAATCAATTTATTATGCGAAATATATTTGAAATTACCATTTTTAATTATAATCACAACAGGCGAAAATTGGTATTAAATGGCATACTCATGCAACAAGTATTCTTTAGATTTGACAGCCCTTGCGGCCACCGGGAGGGGGCAGATACGGTATACAATATTCGATACCACGAAATTTAGTAATAAGATTAGATTCATAACTCCAGTTTAGAATACCGAGACAAATTCAACACTGTTGATATTTTTTTAATTTTAAATCGGCATTAACTAAATTTACTTATTATAAAAATATCAATATGAAAATATCCCTTTGTTAAAATCAGACAAAGAGCTCCGATTTAAATTAATTAACTTGGATAAATATTCATTGCAAAAAGATGAGTTGAAAATAATGGGGATCTCGTTTTGGTGCACTTCTGCAACTGAAATAAGAGTGAATCGTGTAAATAATTAGAACGTAATTAAATGACTTAATTCATTGTAGGGTCACATAAATATAGCTCTTGAATTTTCAAGTTTTAAAAACGAGAATATATTGGAAACAAATGTGGGGGCGAATCTATTTTTTTTTTCTTTCTTTCTTTTTTCTTAATTTTACAAAGTATTCGCGATGGAAGCGCCTGGGAGCCCATCTGTTGTATAGGGTACCTACGAGACGAGACCAGGGTATTCTCGGTCACGTCTCGTTTAGGTCTCGGTCTCGTTAAGTTTCTGAGCTTTATGGTAATATTGTTATTAAACTGTAGAAATACACAATTTCGCGAATTTTTTTTAATGAAAAACGCGAAAATTGTTGTCTTTGAAATGAACACTTTCAAAAATAAAACAATTTTACACCCTTTTCTGCTCATAATATTGATATATTCAGCACTTTGAGCGATTTAATGAGTATGTAATGAATTAAAAATCTTATTAGCTATTGAAAGTTTATGAATTTTTAATTTTTTGCAGATACTGTAATCCCGTACCTGACCGAGACGAGACCTGGTCTCGTTCAATATTTGTGGTCTCGTCTCGTGTAAAAATTCTGGTCTCGTCTCGTTACAAATATTATTAGTAAATTTTCAACGAGGTTTGATGAACACTGTTTGTCAATGATATGAAAACCGAGGGGTTGCGCACTTGCGAAATCAGTGTACAAAGTTCGGCGAAATCAAGCGAAATCATGCGAAAAAAAAGTTGTA
>JAQIWE010002446.1:0-13230 GCA_034698565.1 Campodea plusiochaeta | reverse complement strand
AAGTTCCTCCACTTTTATCAAGACCATATAATACGATAATATCGTATTTGTATTTATATTTATATCGTCTTGATAAAAGTGGAGGAACTTCGCTGAAATATTACAAAGAATTTTGTTTCATTTATGGATCTTTCACTCGTATTAATGGAAAACTTTAACAATATAATGAATCCATGTCTCTTAGGTATTATCCATCCTTTTAATGATTAACTTTCAATATTCAGTTTTATTTGTGTTTGCCTTTTAAAGCATTTGTAATATTAATGTCTACTAACGAAGTCTTTCAGCATTAAAGGTGGATTTCCCGTGGTGGAAACTCTAAAATATCTCGATCCTTGCTAGAAATCTACTCTAAGCAATGATTAGAGTTTACATTAACTGTAGTTACTTTGCTTGGTGAGCTTTTGAACAATGGAAGAGGATCTCACCGTAAACCTGCTTACTTCTGAATTTATTAAAAAAATCATTTTCTGAAGTAAGTACATAATAGTATATTAAATAAAAATTCATTTTTCTACAACTGGTGGAAGTTTCAAAACGCCAATGAAACTTGCTTTGTGCTTTCATCATTATATGAAGCATTAAATTCTCTGCAGAAATTGTTGTTATAGTAATTATTATAGTATAACAACAAGTTATAGTAATTATTAAATATATGGACTACATGAATTTTGGAACTCATATAAACTAGTTAGCTTATAGGACACTCTCAGCAAATTTATCATATGATATTCCAACCCCAAAAACAAAGTCCAATACCCTCATTCCTCCTACCCATCCTCCTCCTCCATTCTCCAACATCTCTCATTCGTTGACACACTAAATTCTAAAGAGAAGATTTTCATCACTCAATATTTACTTTTAATTAAAACCCCTACGAATTATGCAAACACAATGTCCGATATTCTTTATCCAGAATAATAAGAACTTTTCAACATTCCATATTTGAGTTGATGGTTATAGGATAAAAAGTGGCACTCCCTAACATTGCAGGAAGAAACTCGTGAAGACAGTGGGGAGAATATTCCTCTCCGGGACAATAGAGCATAACGATCACTATGACATCTCATGGCATAAAGGTGAGTTAATGTAGGTTTAAGGTAAATCTTAACAGCCTTTGTTACAACACGGTATGGATAGTTTTATTGTCCAGCGGTATCGAAAGTTTTCTGATTAGAATATCTTTAAAATTGGTGAACAATTTAAGATATTTACAAATTTCTTATAAATTGTTAATGGAGAATTTCGATTTATATAATATTCAATATAATTACTTAATTATTAACAATATCTTAGGGCTTAGCTTTCGGAAATAAATCACAGAATGTGTAAATTCTTTCATATAACATTGACACATTCTGGATGAATGCATGTCTCAATGTCATTATCTACATCTGGGGCATTCCATGAAAAATGTTAAATTTTGTCCCACACGTGACAACTTCAAATTTATCATTTCTAGTAATATTGCTGGCACATGATGGCCTTAATTGTGAAAGTATAAAAAAATATTTCACTCTAAATTGCAGGTAGTTATATGAAATTCACTAATTAGCGGAATTTATCTTATAATCAACACATCTATATAGTAAGTCGCTTGAGTGCCTCTGTCTGTCTGCTTGACCACGAACTACTTCTGAACGGCTTAACCGATTTCAATTATTAATACCGTTTTCGAAAGATCTTTTCAAGGGAAAGAAAACAAAAAAAAAACATCATAAAAATCCATCCGTCCGTTGCTGAAATATTCAGAAATACCTTATCTATATAGTAAGTCGCTTGAGTGCCTCTGTCTGTCTGTTTGTGGATCCCGTAATTACTGCCACAGTACTGCGGTAGGCGCATAGCTAGTGTTATTAATGTTTGTTATAATTTCATACAAGAAGAACCCTGAATCTTCATTACTGTATATCACCCATACGACAAAAATGTAATAAATATGTAAAGTACCTGTTTTACAAAACCACTGACTTCTATCACTTCTTGTTCCTATATACAATTTCCATTGTTAAAAGCATAATAACATATGTTGTAACCATATAGTATGTTTTTAGAAATTTTCTAGTTCGGGGTTATTGAAAAACTTCCGACCTTTTGTTTTTAGATATAATAAAATGTTAACATAATGTGTATATATTTTACCTTCATAGTTCAATTTCATTGTTTTTCTTTGCAGGGGGATGACTGAAGTTAATTCTTCGCACATTTGCTGAGAGTCTGAAAAATAAAAATAATAAACTTTGATTATTAAACACCTTCTGGTAGATTTCAGACTGCTGGGGATCTTCATATAGACTATCTCTGACTGTAAAAATAACGGAGAATTTCCTTATTGCTCACCTGAATTTATTTTAAAGGGTTACTTGCAGATAATGAATTTCTGGTTTTCTGTGATTTTCTTGTACCTTATATTTTTAAAGCATTTTTGCAAAAAGTTTGAAATTTTTTGACCCAACGGCTCAAGAGATATTTCTGATAGATTTTCCAAAAAGTAGCAGCGAAAATCGACCTGCTTAATTTTGCTGCCTTGCGAAATATGCTAATTATTTGCTGAAAAATACATATCAGAGCACATATCTATTAAATATAGTAACAAAACTGACTTAAAAATAATGCAAATTAATCCCTTTTTTTTCATATATCAGCAGTTGTTTTGCTTTGGGCCCCGCTTGCTCCGCTACCTTGCAGCTTATTTTCTTGCATTTTCTAAAGTGAATATCTCCAAAACCGGCGATTTCTGTGAGGTAAGAAAAATAATATGAGTTATTTATATCAAGAAGACTAATATTATGTTATAATATCAGAAAAGTCAATTTTGCTTCAGGTTTTGTTTATTAAATGGTAGATTTTTCACAAATATATTTGAATATTACTGGATCATAACGAATGCAATGCAAAATAAAAATAACGATTTGCGACATTACCTGGTGAGCAATACAAATGTCATATTTCGACCTCTCTGAATTTTAATTTTAGGTGGAGTCTTTCTAATTTATTTTGAGTTTAATGTTTTGGTAAAAATTAATATGGCTACGAAAATCTTAATTTTATTACTACTTACATGACAAAAAATAGTAACTGAATCCTTCAAAGTAAAGTTATAGTTATTTCATCTTATTGCAATATTATAAAATATGCATGAAAATATAACTTCACTAACATGATTATGGCTTCAACACATTAACCACTTACTCTAAACTGTTATAAATATCCTTGGATGCTGTAAGCTCACTTTTTATGTATAGCTATTTGATATGATAGCAATTGTTGTTAATATGCGTAAAAACAATCATTAATCATGTGAAGTTATTGTTGTTTCTTACAATAGACTGATGTAGTCAGGGAAATAAGGCAGACAATACATTGTTAAAACTAAAATTGTTATGAATTGATGACGTAATAATTACATGGTTTCATAGAGAAAATATTTCTTTAAAATTCACCACATCGATTTCTGCAAAGTTTTATTGAAGTTATAACAGTATGGATTTAAAAATACTCTTTCAGAATTAGATCCGTATTATATGGCAAAACCAATAGTAGTATTCTATTCAAACCATTCCACAGTAATATTTTCAGGTAACAAATGAAATACTCAAAAAATCAAATTTTCCTAATTTTATCGACAATGTGGTTGTAACTTATATATGTGATTTGAATCCATAAAAGAGTTGCCAACCTGCAGTGTACCATTTTTGTTATATATTTGGATAAATTTATCTTCTTCTGCAAATTGTGCATAACAGCATAAATGAGGAAAAGAGAGAAAGTGACCCAAAGATAGCTTGAACACTGAACAGGAATATATGTAATAGTATAAGTCACGAATATTATTGGCGTCAATCAGCAGTTTACTTTGCTATTATCGGATATAAATTAGACAAATCGACTTATATAGTTATACGGAAGTGTTCAATCTGGGCCATCAAAAAAAAAGGCAGGTGATAACAGGATTGAATTCGTTCGATTTGAGTGGATCTCGGAAATCTAAAAAAATAAAGTAGTATTGTTTTGGTCAAGGAGTTAGGGACCTGCGAACTTCCCCACACAACTTACCATTGAATAAATATATAAGTAATGCTATCTTTGTAATTGAGTCAGGTTTGTTAGTTTTAGGGAGCTTTCATAATCCTCTTACGAACACTTTACGAGGAATGGATATAAGTTATTTTTATGGGAAAAATTCAAGTAAAATTTTCTGAAAATTGGTGACAGAAATATTTTGGCTTTCCAGGGTATATTATATTATGTTGTATTTATTCAGAAAGTTCAGTTATTTGAGATACTGAGATAAATAGGCACTCTAAAAGAACTGCAATGTATTGTGAAATAAAATCTGTCTTAAGAGTTATTTTCATAATTTATTTCTACCGACCCGGGTTTCGAATTTCGCAAAATTCATCATCAATGTCAAATGAAAAAATGTTGAAATCCAACTGTTATGAAACACAACTAAATGTTAAAGGAATACGTTAGTGAATCTAAGACATAGTTGTGTTTCATAACAGTTGTATTTCAACATTTTTTCATATGACCCTGATAATGAATTTGGTAAATTTGATACCCGGGTCGGTAGAAATAAATTATGAAAAAGAACTCTAAGGCAGATTTTATTTCACAATTTGAGATGCTATTTATTCTCTTCATTTTTAATTGCCATGCTGTCATGTATATTAAATATCTTTGAATCACCCTAGCTCCGGCGCATAATGTTATTTCCGGAGGAGGCTTGGGTATTTATCAGTTTCAATATTTTAAAGAATAATAAAGAAAGGAGAATGATTCAGGATGCTGTAGAGAAAAGTTGGTCTTCTTATTTATCTCCCAGTCTCAAAAAGTTATATGAAAATGAACAAATACTTTGATATGCTAGCTTGGTAAGTTCCAATGTTAAAATATTTTCATATCGTCCCCAAAGATGAATGAATTACTTGCAGTCTCGATACAAAATTTTGAACTCAAATAGTGTTTAATAAAGAGGGATCTCTTCGTATAGTAGATGTCCACGTAGATTTTGGAGAGAAGGGTAGGTATAATCCCATAGCATATAATGACGTATAACTCCATATCAGGTGTCTATTAGGGAGAGGGAGGAGAGGGGGTCCAAAATCTGTTCATATTATGTCTGTTTATTGTTGGGCAGATCGAAAGTTTTCATCCACTCATTCAATATAGCATTACCATTTTCTTTCAATGCTCATCATTCCTCCGAAACACTTGCTATAAACATCCTCCAGTTTGGTCCACTCTCATCATCCCCCGTTTGATGCTGCCATCTATCGTCCATCTGAAACACACGTGTAATATGTGGTTGATGAACCAGAGCCTCATCACGACCTTGGAGCCCCCTCCCCCTCCCCATCAGTTCCCCACTCTGCCCGACCACAGGAGATCGTAACAAGTGGATTTTATACTTGAACAGAAAGGAATTATTATTTATTTTTTAAAATGGACGATGACAAAATGGTTTTAAATATTATTGAGGATGAGAGGAAGTTATATCCAACTTTGGAACACACTGATGAATTTGGAGAAGTGGCTGGTGAGTGATTTTTATTTAAATTTATTATTCTTTTCAGGTTTAAGAAGGGAAAGAAAAGAACGCTGTCCCTTTTCTTAGAAATCGGATCGTTTGACCTTTTAATGGGGGAAAAGAAAGAAAGAAATGAAAAAGGAATTAAAGTATTATAGGAAAAAATATTTTCTTTAAAAAGCCAGTATCTTTAAAATACTTTTATATCCAACAAATTTTTAATATTAAATACTTTTTTATCTATAAGGAATACTGGAATATTCTTACGAATGGAATAATTAATTGTTCAAGATTGCTATATTACCATAACCACAAGAAAATATTATGTTTTCCTTGTTCCCCCCTTACTTATTGACAATTATACTTATTATTTTAAATGAAGAGTTTCGTCTTGGATTATTTATATCCACCTTCTTTGTCTGCTACTGTTGAATGCTGTGATTGCTGTCCATGATCTTTCCTCCACCCCTCACGGAATTTGCTACTGGTGTTTCGGATGATGGGTAGCTTAGAACTGTATTATGTCGTTTTAAACATACGGTACAATATAATATAGATAAAATCAAGTGAAAATTAGAAATAGCTATAACAAACACAACAATAGTCTATGTTGTAAACCTTTATTCCATTATTCTTGATTCAAATTAATTGACGTGTTTAGAATGTTACAGGTTTACAACATAGACTATTGTTGTGCTGTTTGTTATTGCTTATTACAATCCAGCACATCATCAGGAAAGTTTTTGATTAGAAATATAGCTTTCGGATAAAAAAAAAATCCCCAGTTTTCTTTTCGTTTCAGAATATTACTTCTATATAGTCTTTCATAGTTTCAAAAATTCATCAGGATAATTCGTATATAATTCAATAATACTTTAAAATCTTTGTAATAATATCTATATACTAAATCCTTTATAGATTGGTAATAATAGTTCTTAATATGTAAATAACACCGCTACTACTATGAGCTTGGTGCCATGCATATCAATATAGTAGGTTAAACAGTTTATATTATGCAATTGTATGACATTATTATAAAGCATTATATAATAGCGACAATTTATTAGAGAGAGAATATATGTTACGGCGGAGGCCATTAAATAGTTCTGATTGGGTTTAACCACTTATTGAAACACAATATTCTTCAGGACGTTTCGTCTTTATTAATGAAAAGGCTGAATTTTTTGTAAATACTTCCCTTGTTAATAATTTCTGGTTTGTATAACTGAAATTTTCTCACTCGTTTTTATGTACAGTTGATAAAGCCTTTCATTAATAAAGGCGAAACGTCCTGAAGAAATATTGTGTTTCAATAATTGGTAATTAAACATAAGCAGAACTGTTTAATAGAGAGAATATATGTTTATATTTATATACAGTAAATTGACAAGTGCCACAGAATAACAATATCAAATTAATTACAAATTTTTTTATCTTCGTATATATATATATATGGTTGTGCAGAATGTGGATGGAGTCTTTCAGCACGCTTATAACAATTTCCTGGACAAGTTTCTTTGGCAAATGGAATCTCTTTATAAATTTCTCCATGAAGACCTTCGTAATAGTGCTTCGAGCACCGATGCACAGTCCGATAACTTCTATAAAACACTTTCCAAATCGAATTTTCTACAAAATATGAAGAAGTGGGATTGTAATGTCGTTACGAGTACTTATCGAATATATTGTTTTAAATAATATTTAACCAACTCCTCAGGGGGTATATTAACGTATGTAAGAAATTGACAATATAGGAAATGTGTTCAGATTTATGAATCAAGCTTCCGTCTTTTAAGGTTGGAGAGAGTATGAGACTACTATATTTATTTCTGAGTTTTAAACATTCGATATTTTACTCATTTTTCTATACATTTGAAAAAGGTTTTACTCTATAACCTGAATTGTTATGAACTTATGACGTATAATGCTATGAGCAGGAGAAATGCATTTAACACCTGCTGGCAGACACCTGTCATGATAGTAAAGAATGAAAAATAAGTGCCACCTATGAATGATTTTAGAATTCATAAAGAAAGTATTTTACTGCTATTCTATTATTATTATTCTAACTATTGGATCATTGATCACTGCAATAAACCAGATATTAATAATAATATTAGATTTATCGTTGTCGGAATAACTTTAAATTGGTGATATGGAATGGGTATTTCTTAGCTTCTTTATCGAATATCAACAGTTACTTGTTAGTGAAATTTCATATCTTGAAATTGTTGATTATATAGGGCTCTTTACATTATCGTTTTAAAATCCTCCTGCTCTGCGTTGTTATATCTAAATTCCGACATTTCTATTCGAATGTTGTCCTTGACAACAGATCTTACGTATTCTTATAATTATGTGAATATGTGGAATTATGACGTTGTATTGTTGCTAGGAAACAGAAGAGAAAATTATTCACGGGAAAAATATTTATAGAAAATTCGCATGGTCTGGTAAAGAGTGTGGGCGTAATAATATTAACTCAGTTTTAAAAGTGTATAATTATATAATAACACAACTGGAAGTTTCGATTTTTGATTAAGTTAGGTTAACCAAAGACGTTTTCATGCAGTTAACTGATTCAGGTAAGAGGCATCCCGAAATGCATGGCTCAATATGAGATCCTCTCTGTAGTACCACTTTATGATTTTATTGATTGAAATAGTCATCATAATCCGCATGGAATGTTTTTATTATCTTCATATAATCAGCATATTCTTCAGGAAAACTCAATTAAATAAAAATCTTATTTTTATTATGAAAATGTTGAAATCCATTTCAATACTTTTCAGATACTGGTATATGACGTAATTATTATTTGTTACTGTGAGCAGTTTTACAAACTCTCAATATTTCTAACTGAATTGACAATTTATTACATGAGTTTCAAGAATTTCAAACACTAATAACAGTTGCTAAGGTAATTGATTCGAAATCGTGACTTCCGCTTACTAATAAAATTAGTTATAGAACTCTTAGGTTCTTTGAAATCAGCATACAACTTTTGTTTTACCCAATAAGTTCGATAATTCTACTACTATCAGTTATTATTAACTGACTTATAGTTCGGACTTATTAAATCCATCCCTTCTGAGTCAACGATCAGATTATTTTAGGTCAGGTCACCTAATTGACTTCCACAGTGAACTTTACAATGATGTAATCTGACTGAAAAACGCGAAGGGCATTTACAGAAACTAAAAATCTAATTTTATCATAGATAACATCAATTCTAAATTAGCAATGAATAATTTAAATATACCTATTTATTACTTGTTATAATCATTGAAAGTTGTGTATAAATGAGGGGGTCAACGCCATGAACTTTGGTCCATTGGATTTTTTGTAGTTCTCCTTGTTTACTGTGAGTGTGACGTCATGTACTTCGTGAGACTACATCAACACTATAATGCATTATTACGACGTAACTTCAGGTTGATGAAGTCATCCAATTATCATTACGTACATTTTTCTCAGAATTAGGAAGGTGCAATCATGTAGAACTTTCGGATTTTAAGTATATTGGTAATTTGGTATTACGTCTATCACTAATTTTATTTTTATTTATCTATTGAAGTCGTTCATTCTAATTAAATATACAGTCACAGCGAGCAGTAGTAATAATAAAATCGTTCATTAAAATGGAAATTAGCTGTTTTACATTGGGAAGATCAAAATAGTTGGTTAAAATAAGCGATATCATGAAATCGAAAATTAAGATATTTTAATTTTTTTTCTGTATGCCAGACAATATTTTCTCTTAAACTACTCAAGTCTCAAACGTTCATGTTTTATAGGTAGATGAAGTCATCCAATTATCATTACGTAATTATTTAGAATATTATGTAGGTGTATAATCATGTATAGAACTTTTTTCAATTTTCAGTCAATTGGCATTATCCCTAGCACTAATTTTTATTTTGTGTATTATAATACCTGTTGCAGCTCTAATTACATAAACGGTCATAATTATAGCGAGTAGTACAGAATTATTATATTTGAATTGCTACTTTTTCACTGTACTTCAGGAATCAAATTTTCAGTATTTACAGTTGGAAAGTGGTAATAATAAGCTCAAGTGGTAATAATAAGGTAATAATAAGTGGTAATAATAATATGAAAGCAAAGTATGTTATTGATGGCCAGAAACAATCGGCCTATCTTCTTGGAAGTTTTGATTTGTTGTTGTCGAAAATGAAACCAAAAGTGGACTTTTATTATTTGGTTGCTACAAGAGGAACCGCTGTCTTTCCCTAAAAAGGAAAGATCGAAACCGGTCCTATTTCAACATAAGAACATAATTATACAACTGCCCTTGTTAATAAAAAATATTTGCTTTGAAATGAATACTATATCCATAAATATATTTATATATTTAATATCCAACAACTTTCAAAAGGGATACATCCATTGCTCTGTAAGTAATCATCAATATACAATATAGAAATAAAAGCTGTCAACCATTATCTAAATTAATTAACAATACTACTGACATACAAAATCCCCGAAAAATTACCATAACAACCAATCAAATCAATCATCACTTCCGTAAAAAACTCCCAAAACAAATCATCACTTAATTAATATTCATCACACCAGCCCCCATAACACAGCTTCCTATAGTGTCGGCATATACTGTGAATGATATAGGTCTATACCAGGTAATAATCTGAGATCATACCTATCTTTAATATTACCTACATCCTACATTACTAGACGACCTTTGTAAAGTCAATTGGTATTGTATCCCCCATTGGAAGCTGTTTGCCTTCAGTACGGAATAGTTGGTCATAAGAAAGTAGTGATAGTTTTAATATTGTGGAGTTAGTTGTATTGTTGGTTTAGTGAGTGATTGTTGTGCTATAACAATGAGGAAGAAGTTGTGTTGTAAGAGGAAGGAGAAGAATGTTACTAATGGAGATGTGGTAGTCGGAGTTTCATATAATTATCAGGATCCTGGTGAGTGCCTTTAAAATGGTTATTTCGTGTGGGGCGTTTTTAGTCGAAATGGAAGATAGTCGAAAAAATCATTCCTGCTGGTCATATAGAAAGGCCGAAAGGGAAGTTAGACCGTCGAAGAGAATACAGTCGAAAGCAATTACCTGAAAACGGAAAATCGTCGAAACTAATAAACTAAGGAACATATAATCAAATGGAATAGATCATCTAGACCCTATTTCTGATCCATAGATCATCTATAGGCCCGATTTATTTTAACAAGTTGGAAATTCTTAGAAGGTAGTATTAGTTTACTATTTTACTTGAGTCTGCAGTAACTTCACATATACGGTATTTAATATTCAAATGTATTTTTCAGTCACAGAATATTTGAGACGTAGGATCCCACGTTTTAGGTTGGGTTAGGTAATAGGAAGAAAGAGTTATGTTGTAAACAGAAAAATATGAATTTAAAAAATATGACGTTGGAGCAGTTTATACCACAGGATCCTGTGCTAAATTTATTGGAGAGAAGTTAAAATTCCTTGGCACTGATAACAATGAAATTTCTCTTCATTTGTACATAACTATTGAAATATAAGTATTAAAATGTTAATATTTTTTATAAACTTATTTTATTAGAAATAATCAAATAAATGATTTTGCAGTTTTTTATAAACATCATTTTTTATTGTTAAAATACCGTGATACTTGTAATAAACTGATGAGTTGTTAATAAATTCACAAAACTGATTTCTTTATCATTCTGCTTTTTCGGTAATACGCTAAAACAAAAATCATATCCCATGGAATATTCAGCAATTATGTTTTTTTATGTTTATCATCGCAATATATTTTGTACATAACACTGTTATAACCGATTCACGATGTCGTGATCTAAATGACATTGTTATAATATCCCATTATTCACGCTCTAGTGACTTTATTAGTCAGGAAAATATTAAAAAATACAAACAAAATTGATCAGTTCCGGACTAGAATGGAACACTACATCAACATAAAAACATTAATCATCCTATGTCAGAGGTACAGGCAATAAATCAAATCTTATTGATATAATGTTCACCAATACGTCATCAAAATTATTGTAGTTTTGAATAAATAATCTATTAATGAATCTAATTAACATCTGAAAATTACTAACGATTTGGTACAGTAGTTTTCAAGAAATTAATTTTTGTATTTCGCTAAGTCTCTCTCTTATAACATGCTGGGGGATAGATTTGTCCCCCAGAATATTATAAGATAGGAATTTAGCGTTTTATAAAAATTAATTTCTCGAAACCTACTAAACCAAATCGTTAAAAATTTCCAGAAGTTATTTAGATTCATTAAAGCATCATTTATTTAATATTACAAGTTTCTGTAATCAAAAATAAAAAAGTGCGATGTCGATGTCGACTACCCTTTGTGCAAGTGAACATTATCAATATAGTCCTATTATAAGCAAAACTTGTCGAAGTTATTTGAAATTATCATGAATCAAAAAAAATATTCTAAAACAATTAAAATTAATTAATATTAAATTTACTTTACCTTTTTTCGATATCCTGAAAATGCTCCATTTTTAAATCACTTTTCACTACTTTTTACGTCGACTTGAATAACAGTAAATCTCTGTCAAGCAGTATAACGCTAGTAACAATCGTACGCATACGTGTTTAACTTTTTATATTTAAATACCACAGAAATCTCAATATGTTTGTAGTTATTGATATGGTAATTCAATTTTTATTCAAATATTTGTGGATGGAAATACACAGCTGCTTCCAGAACTGCTTGAACCCTATCAGATTTATTTAAGGATCAAGATAAAAAAATATTGAAATTATATGAATGTTGAACTTTTATTAAAATACGTCATATTTCTTCCTGGAATTTCTTGGTATATTACAGTATCCTGGAGTAATTCAAGAGGATGGCGTTCTTGAAGGGAACAATATCTCCCATTCTTCGATTCCTATTGAGCAAAGCGAGAAAAATTGAAAAGAAAGAAAAAAAGATGTGAGGAATGGAAAATTTTGCTATGATACTTTCAAATTTTTGAGAAATATTGTTCATTTTGTTAATAATTTATTATTCTCCCAATTTTTCTCGATTCTGTGGCTGATTAACTGTTACATTTGTACCCACTATGTATTCTGGAGAAAATTTGCCTACAGCATTATCTGTTGCAGCGGCTGGCCACCAGAGGGCTAAATATGATTAGTGCATGAAATTACGCTGTGATTAATACTGTTATTTTACGCTGTATCGGATCGAATAATAATCTATTAGCAACATGAAATGAACTATTATGTACCAAGTAAGTGATTATTTACAGTAGAAGGACATAAGTCGGCGATTGACGTACTAGTTAACGAAATATTATACAGCGACACGGCGTGTGCTATAGTTACGCATAGGGCAGTCTAATATGCAGACACCGTAATTACTGAAAGCGTGAAATTGCGCGCGGTTTTCAAATTTCTTTTACAGTAGACAGGACTGTTATAACGAATACTCATAGATCGCAGTATGGTTAAACAATCGGAGAAACAAGTAGTTGATAAACCGGCAACTCGGGCAACTGAAAACAAAAAATCAGACATGGATAAGATTCTTCAAAAACTTACGTCGTTAGACAACAAGTTCGATACGATGAGTTCAAATCAAGCTCGGTTAGAGAAAAAAATGGACTGTTATAGTGACGAAATGAAGAGCGCTCTTCGGGTATGCAACAAAAAAATTGATGATGG
>JAQIWE010002445.1:0-13230 GCA_034698565.1 Campodea plusiochaeta | reverse complement strand
AGGGAGAATGATAAATGTTTACTTCCGCCCTCCAATCTATTCAGAGAATCATACAACTTATCGTACTTTCCATTTTCTTAATTGAATTCTGTGATGTACTGGACTCTACAAAATGTATTCACGTGACAATATCCGTTTCACATTTTTTCCAGTCATTGATTACATCTTATCTATAGCATGCTAAAATATTTTACATTTTTTGAATGCCGACTGTCGAGTTAATAAACTAAAACAAAAAAGTAAATGCTTTCCGACTTCGTTGCGTGTGCTCAACATATATTGAGTTTTTGGAAATGATATTATCTTCTATTCATCCTGCCCGTATATGCAACCTATGCGCTCCGCTAATTCAACAGAGTGCCTATGTAAACTTATGTAAGGGGTACTTCCAGAGAACGATTTTGCTCTTCAGAATTACTCACTCCGTTATTCTTAGTAACTTGGGAAGACGCTGTGATTATTTTATTTTACACATGCCTTATTTTTTTAATTAAAATGTTTTAATAGTCAATGTACTCGTATTAGATAAATTTAGTTATTTGAAACGTTAAGATTAGTACTAAACAAACTTTATTTTCTTGAATTGAGTTCTTTGGAATTAAAATAACTCAAAAAATTCTTGTTGTTTTCAAAACTGTCAAATATATTTCCTAATCATCATTATTTTCGGTAAAGGATACCTGATTTTCAAAACAAACAAAAGAGATTGCGTAGACATTTTTATAAAATTATTTTCAGTTTGACAAACCATTTTTTTCTCTCCCGTCAAATAAACCATTAAATACAGTGACACGTTTTCACTGAAGAAAGAAAGAAAAAAGAAGTGCGTTTTATTTCACAAGTTCTATAGGAGTTGAATGAAGTGGCATTATTTGATTTTTGTCATGGGAGCCATCACTACTTCAAACGAAAGGAAGACCACTTTTATTCTAAGAAGGGTGAGAGGTAAACCTACTGACAAAATGTTCACACGGAGGTCAAAATACAAATGGTTGTAACAAAATGTTTGCCCTTAACATCCCCTATCCGAATTTTTTACATAAAATGAATAATGTAATGTTTACTCTTTCAGTAAGTTTTTGACCATAGTTGAAAGTTAAAGATTATTTTCCGAACAATGAGATGACAGTTGAAGGCTCGTACAATGATAAAGTGCTATTACAATAACACATACTTTTATCACCAAATTGGTAATGATTTATTAGCAGAATGATAAATAAATTGCTTCATCCAATTCGATTATTCGATAATAATAGCATGGCGATGCCTCGCATTCCATAAATAGAGCATGGCTTCCACTATTAAAATCAGGAATGCCATTACAAAATACCAATAACAACAACACTGAATAATCATACATATTGCATGACTGTCAAAGTGTAATGTAATTTAATATATTTTATATACTACCACATTAAAAGTAAATTATTAGTCATCGCACTATATATCCAGGTTAATGCAAAGTACGTGTATGGTTATAATGTACACGGAGAAAGTGAAACAACAATCTCTGTTTTCATTTAATTTGCAGGCTGATGGTAAAGAGACAGGATAACGCACACATTACTTACAGCAGAGTTGCTAAAATCTTTTAGTTACCGTAACATTATACATATAGCGAAGCATTACGTCCTTAGTATACCAGTTGTTGCATACAGAATACATAAACAGTATACTACCTGTCTTGAATTTCTAATGATCTCTTCTTCGTGGTATGTAGAGCCAAAATATAATGTATAACAGATGCACAGAGTTTGTTTCAGCTGTTTTACAGTATGGACGTCTTACATCACTTACAGCTGACACTTATTACTTATGTTGACAACAGATTAATCAACGTACTCGTTACAAGAAATGGGAAGGAAAGGTTATAATTCACTGAAAATGCTTTTCTTCCTTTCTATTAACTATTTCATTTTGGAGTGCTGCTGTGGATTTCAGTCTTGTCGATTTTAAAAGGAGATTCCAGTAAGTAATTGTACACCAATATTGACTTTTATATATACAACTTGAAGATGCAGGTTACGAATAGATTTTTCTCTTTTTTATTAGGAATATAATGGAAAGGAGTAGGAGTAAAAGCAATAGTGAAGTAAGTTGTATCTATTATTCTAAACGACCAGTATAAGCCTGGATTAAGGGGAAAAAAATCTTTTTTCGCCGAATCTTGATATTAAACCAGTAGGTCTCGATATGATCAATAAAACTCTAAACAAAAGTAAATTATCTGCAATTGTATTTTCTTCTTTTGAGAGATACTCCAAATCTTCTTTCCCAAAAGTCTCCAGTATTAATTTTAATATTTTTTATATTTCACAATCGCATTCAGTATTATGTTTGATGAACGTAATACTTTCAGGCATTAATATGTTTGCTTATTAAAAGAATTTCAAATCAAATTTTCAATTGTCTTCCTATTTGTGTATCAGAGACCAAACATATATAACAACAGAAAAAATAAGCACAGTCTTAGTTTTGAAATTAAGATTGTTTGTTTGATTGCAGCTGTTTTTCTACTTCACATTTTAGTATTTTATTCTTTAAAAGAGATAAAAGGAATAACGAAGATTTTCTAAATAAAACAGGTCTTATCCAAATTCCATGACAACATAAAATAACAAACTATAAAGTTATTTCAAAACTAAGCTTTATGCAAGGTTAACGAAACGATTATCATAATTGTAATGAAAATAATAAATCCTTTATCAAGTAAAAGAGAGCATATCTCCTGTCTCCCCGAAGCGGTAGGATGTTGAGATTCTACTTTTCCATCATCTTTTCTTAAAAGATTATTTGTGAAGGGAAATACTCTCATTTCCTCAATAATATGTTCTTTATATGCGTAGCCTTCAGCTTCCTTCAATGTCAGAGAAGTAATTAGCCATTCATTCACCGCCACCTCCACTTCGGATCATTCAACTCAACAAAAAACATTGGCAAATGAGAAAAGATATACTTATTCCAGAGAGAAATGCATAATAATTATATTCAGAGTATACTTGATTATAATTTGAGTGTTTCTTTCTTGGTAATAATTTACTGGTAGGTGGAATGTCAAGTTATTGAATGTGAAAGGGCGTGTTATAATTCCGCAGTCGGACATTTTATTTGGCATTTTAAACATCTCTGGGGACCATGGTTTCCGCCCAAAGAAACTTTTGATATAAAACTAGTTTATATATGTCATTGCAGTTTCTGTTCTCGAACGTAAGTTACCATATTCTCAGGGTACTCTGGAATTAATTAAGGATTTCATAAATAAGGACTTTTGCATGAATATTGTGATGCAAGGGTAATGGTGATTATTTGGTAATGTAATATTATGTTTATGTGATGTGTTTAAGAAACCTAACAGAGGGGTCAAGAAGACAGACAAAGAGTATGGAAGGAGAAAAGATTCCCTAATATTTAATAACATAACTTCGCAGAAATATATAGAGCAGTGATTTATATCATCGATATTTAATGGTTCTTGTATACATATATTGTTGTCGTAGGTTTCTGCTTTCTGTATTGATGAAATATACCTAGTTTATCTGCAACTGAATGACATAAAACACACTCGAATGATATTAGCGTATTGCTAAACCCACATCTCATACTTTCAAATTATTGAACACATTATAACGACAGCTAGTATTCAGTGCTTAGTTAATTATTATGGATTATTATATCAAAACTTTATTATTCTCAGAGGTCTTTTTGAAATCTCGGTCTCTCCCATGAACTTCCTTTATATTTCATTAAACGATCCATACAGTTCATTGAATGAAACAAAGTATCCTGTGAGTCCAGACAAGTGAATAAAATTTACTTTGATAACGGAAAAGAAGTTTTTTCCCTCTTTTTTTACAAACGCTTGCGCAGTGTCTCCTTCACATGATGATATTAGATACTCTCTTCGTTTAAAGCAAGAGTAATAAAGTTGCTATTGTTTTCATTCTCATTTCTATAGCAAACTCTTGACGTTTTTAGCAAATACAAGCAGTGAGTTTCTACTGCACAAAGGAGTAGAAAACAAAAGTACTTCCTCCAAAGTTCTAAAAGTGTCCTCAACCTCTGAATACTTGTCTCTAACATTTCCACTCACTCACTCCTCCTCCTACTACTACTACATTACATATCAAACAAGAACTATGATGAGAACTAATCAAAAACAATAACAACGAGAAACTTTTACAAATTGTCCTGGGAGCGGACGTTTGATGGACGGTTGCATTTCTGCCCACTTATTTCAAAACAAAAGTGGAGCTTACAGAGACGAAAGAAATTGTATCATGGATATTGTTTCAATCTGTCATCGGCAATACGCCGCTGAGTGATTAATTAGCATGCATTATTTTCCTCTATTCAAATTGTTAATCTTTCTTTCATTTTACGAACATTCCTATCGTGTTCACATTCTTACAATAAAACTTTTCAACAATCTTTTGATAGAGTCGATATTATAGCTTTTTTCTCTTTCTTAGTTTCGGCGGAGTAAAAGTCTTCTGTTAGCTAGAAAGTGATTCGATTCATCACATGCTGTCATTATACTATGTTGAAATTTACAAACATTTGATAATATTTATCTTCACAGTCAGTCAACTTATATAAATCATTGTTATTCATTTTACCCTTTTCATTTTCCTGTACACTTCCATCCACTTATACAGCTATTACAAATTACAAGAGTGAGTGTTACGCTTACACTGTAATAAAATACTGTTAAACAAGTTCTTTGAAGTTCCTTTATGCGTATTCAGCAGTGGGAGTTCAATGGCATGTGTGTTAGTGAAATGTAAATCACATTATTCTACAGTATTACTATTAATTTTTTATATAATTTCATCATGAACACGTTCGTACATTCCAGCAAAACAAAATATAGGTTTACTCTATGTAGGAGATAGAAAATAAATTGTAAAGTGGGAATAGTAGAAGACTATGTAAGAGCAAAAAACAAATTCAATAATGTAACTTTTTGAGCAAAAGATACAGGTGAGACATACCTAAAAGGGTCCAAGTTTCAAGATTTTTCCAAGAAAAGAGAAAGAATAAAAAACGTCATGGAACCTTTATCTTTTGCTCCAAAGAAGAATGAAAAAAGTCTTCTCTTTAGGTCAATTTGATTACATATACGAGATCCTGAAAACGTAGGAGTCTTGCTCTTTTCAGTTTTTTTTTTAAAGAATCGCAAAATACAATACACCTTAGAAATACATGAATGTATGAAGAGAATCGAACTGGTACAATAGAAAGGCTTCCACTTAAATGTCGAAAGTGACGTGCATTTGTCTACAGGAGCAAATGGACTTTCATTTTAAGTCGTTTTTCACTCTCACATCTCCTTCATACATATAGGAAGCGATATCACTTTATAAATAGAAACATCATCACTTCAAAGTATAAGTTAAAGATTTGATCATTTTCTATATGTAAATGGTTTTAATCTTACGAAAGCATTTCTTATGTTAACATTCATAATACGCGTATTATTCTGTAAGAGACAGATACACATACAATGATATATTCAGAAGTATCATAGCTCACATCTATAACTTAATATTCCAGTCTTCACATTGTTCATAAAATGGAAAGTGAACGTTCCAATATATTTACAAAAAAAAGCAGTAAAATAATTCCTTTGGAAAGAAGAAAAAGGTGGTTTGTATGTTTGAAATGGAGGAATAAAATCTAAATGACAATTGGTGCCTAGAAGGGTAGGGAGGGAGGGAGGGAGTATGATTGTGGACTCCCCGTTTTATGCTTCAACTTCCAATAGATGATCTTTTTAAGAATTCAGCTGGTGTATCAGGAAGGAAACTTTCTTCCTTCTCATGGTCTCTCAGTGGGCACAGAAGACAAATCTTACTACTTTATTACAGTCATTCGCAATTCCGATAAATTGACAATTGCTTTTTAAAAATATTTACTCGCAATTTATTCCATACATACGTAATTAAATTGCTTCTTAATACTCCTATTAAAATAGTTGATATATTTTGCATAATTACTCCGACGTTTGCATAAAACTGGTAGAACGACAATCTGTCTTCGTGCAATTACTTTAAGATAATTAAAAACATCTAAAAATAACCTTTACTCTTCACCGGAAGCCTATTTGAAGTTTTACTAACTTTCAAACTTATTACTCATCGTACTTCATAAAATATTTGTGGAGTGGTACATTATTTTACTCCAACACTCTTTTACGGTTTTAAGCTTTTTAATATTATTGTTATTTCAAGTTTCTCGACTTCTTTCTCTTTAATATAACTTTAACGATAGTCAACCTAAAATGATAGTAAATATTTTGAAAGGGTAAACATTTGGTCGTTTGAATAAATATCGATGTGGGGAGTGTCGTAGACATGTGGGATTTACAGATTGATGGGTAATTCCTCAAGATTACATCTGGAGAGTAGCATCGGTATACTCACATGTCTTTCCACTATACGGTTTGATGGGTTTAGTAGGAACAAAGTTTCGCAGTAAATTAGCAAATCCTACACTTTAGAAAATGAAAAAATATAAAATATCACATTATAGACTGTTGATCTACGTAAATCCAAATGAATACATTGAATTACTTATGGGGGATTAAGTCGAAGATATTTGAGCGATATACAGTTTGTTGTATTTTATTTCAAAAACCAGTTGGTGATAGAAATCAAAAGTAAAAGTAATACTGTAAGACATCACCACATCCAAAGTTGTTTGTTGAACAATGAAACAAGGGACGATACTATATATGATATATACTGATTCTGACAAGAGCCATTAATGTGAATTCACTTTTTATTGCTTTTGTGATGTTTTGATGTTTTTGACATTTTTGCTGATCAAAACACGATTGAAAATATTTCAATTGGCTCTACGACTGTCACTTTTCATTGCAATTGCTATTCCTTTCCCATTACAGGAATCCTTTATAACATTTTTTGCTCCGATGACTTTTTTACTCGGAAGAGGTATACATCTTTGAAGTTTATTAATGTAGGATTTTTCAAAAAATTATACAGTTCAGATATAAAAGAGATGTAAAATCGATTCCTGCTTTATTTTGTACTATTTATTTTATAATATAATATGAGAATATGCACAGGAAGAGTTTGGGATTATCAAGCTTTACCAATTTTGCTAAACAAAAACGTTAACGTTAAATTAATTTGAAAATTGTAAATTTTCATCTTTTACTGCCTGGAACAAGGATTTTCTCAAATTCTGATTGGTATATTACACGTCACGTGCTTCGAATACTGAAACCCATCACTGATGGATGACAAGTAGGAAGAAAAAAACCGAGAAGAATCATGACGATTCATTGACGTATTTCATATCAATTCCAAGTATTTTTTTTTTCGAATAAGAAGAGTAATCAAAGAAAGATAGCTTGAGCTTCTGTAAAGTTATTCTTCGTATATCAAAAATAATGAAGACAAGCAATCAATCATAAGTCGTAATTCTTTTGAGAACAATCTAAGATGAAACAATCGTCTTTATTCTGTAGTATCGAACAGTAACAACTTCTCACCTCTATAATTTCTATCTCCAAACATTTTTTATCGTTACAGATTTTAATTCAATCAAAGTAGCAATAATATAATGAATGTATTTTAAAATGTTTAATGAATTACAAAATTTGTCGAATTTTATACTATATGATAGTTTGCTAGTCTCTGTATATAAAAGTTAATTAGCAAAGGCTCCATTAATAATTTATTTCTTTTGCCTCAACATACAACTCAATAATGAGAGTATAGGATGAGCTATACACCAGCACATAAAATATCTTTCATGACTCATCTAACAATATTTAACATTTTAATGTCATTATTATGTTTAATGTTCATTAATCTGTTATTTATTTCTGATATCTGAAGTAACATGTAACAGCCCCACTCACCTTTTTGGATAATGCCGAAGCAGAAGCCTGAAGTCTACTTGCGTAATAATACATAGCCATGCTTGAGAACAATTGCAGCACAAGAAATGCCGTCCGTTTTAACAATAACAACTTTCGTAAAAACGCTAAAACTGCTCCATTCTTAATTCTATAGAATTTGTTGTTTGTCCAACAATGATTCCAAAGAACAGTTTTATCACCTAGCATAGCATCACCGAAGTTCTACACCAACTCATAACATATCTCACCAACGAAGATCACACAACATCTTCACTATTACATTCTAAAGGTACAACTTATATACATTACAACAACACATCAGGAACATTGGAAAAAGTGTTTTTTTGTTTGTTTAAGATCGAATTTTGTA
This sequence comes from Campodea plusiochaeta, assembly GCA_034698565.1. Classification (NCBI taxonomy): domain Eukaryota; kingdom Metazoa; phylum Arthropoda; class Diplura; order Rhabdura; family Campodeidae; genus Campodea; species Campodea plusiochaeta. Next base: position 4,972 of record JAQIWE010002445.1, on the reverse strand, counting down.
GAGTGAAGAAAATACAGGGAAAACAATATACTATCTCTTCCTTTTTAACGATTTCCCATTGACCTATTGTTAAAAAGATGTTCCTTCCAAGTAAACCTATATTTCTTTTTTCCTCTTAAATTCTCTTCCTAACCATACTGTACATTAATAAGAGATCGATATATTTGTATGATTGATGCTGTAGAGAATCACTAGAAGATCCGATACATTCCTCATACCTTTAAAAAGTTAAGTTTATGTTGTTGTATGGTATACTTAATATACGGTACCTGACCAAACTACTACGACTTCATTAGGAGCGATAAAGGGTAAAATGCAGAAGGCGTATCTATGTGCTGGAAAATGGGGTCGGAACTTTGAAAATCTAAAGAAAGTCTCATCTGCGTTCCAAAAGCTCCTACTTTTCCCGCCAATTGGTCTATTCCATTGGTTTGCATGAGTGAATAGTAATCACATTGTTGTTCTACAACTGGATATAATGGGAGAGAGGATGGAAGGAAGAAAAATTATATTGCGCTCAGGGGAAAATGACAACATCCTACTCACGTATTTACCATTCATTTTAAATGCGAGTCATTTTGTGTGGTCTATCCATTAAGACAACAGTTTTTAGATCGTGACTTCAGAACCTGTTTTCAGAATGTTTTTATTTAGCTTTTCTTTAAGTTTTTTTTTCTGGAAGAAAGGAAAGAGCAAAGGAGGCAATTTACGTTTGATTAGATCCAGATAGACAGCACTTTGGCCGTGAGCTTTCTATTTGTGTACAAGAAAAAAGTACTCTTTTCTTCTGTGTTTCATTTGTTCAAATGTGACCGCAGTTAATCGGACTTCTACGTGTATATATATATATTGTAAGAACACATCAGAATCTCATTATAATAGACGAAGAAGGAGCCAAGCAACTTCCTAACCAGAAGTAGAAACGGAGGAAGCCGCTTCCAGCAAATCTTACTTTACGCTTTCATTTCCTACTTTCCTTAACAGATGTCACTAACAGGCAAAAAGAGGAAAGGGAGGGAGAAGAAAACAGTTAAGAAAAGTAAAATGCGGAAATAAATTTGTCTTTTCAAAAAATCAGTATATTTTTTGTATTACGAGGTAGCCCGTCAATCAAACACGTAACAATGAACGTTAACTTTAAAATGATCACCTCTTTTGTTTCTTCTATCCATTTTGTAAGAAAAGACCCAAAAGTTAGCTGTCTACATAATGAACATAAAAAAGTCATAGAAAGATTCTCTAAGTTTGACTATCTAGTAGTCTCATAGCAGTAGTTGTGAGTCTTGGGAGCTTAGTCAGAGCAAGAAATTGTGAGCTCATAAAAGCGACTTTTTAAGATTCCCTCGACAGAAATTTCGGACGCAATATCTTTCTACCACAAGAAGTTAAAAAGACACGTTCACAGATAACAGAAAAAGAGATTTTTAACGAAAAGAAAGCTTTCCGTTGAAAGGGGTCCATAAATTTTATTTCAAAAGAAATTAATTACTTCAACTTTTCGCACTAAATCTGTATATTGTGTTATATACCTATAAAATATTTTAATAAGAAAAACTCTTTTTTCATTAAAATTTTATAGATAATATTAAAAACTAGTAATCTAGTTCAAATTTATAACGTGAAAATATATTACTTAAAAATACATTTAGAAATTTATCATGTAAATTAACTATTAAATTAAATAAATAATTCATTCTCATGTGAAAAGTTAAATTTTCATGTTGTTGTAATGCCACAAAGTCGAAAACCCGCGGTAAAGAAAAAACACAAAACACAGTTTCCCCGCAACTCTAACCGACTCGTCACTCACAAATATCAACCCGACGTTGTTGTTCCGTTCATCGCCCTAGGCACAACTAAACTGCCAATGTTAAGAGACAGAAAGAGAGACAAGGCAGAGGGAGAGAGAGAGAGGGAGAGGACAGGCTTTTACGCAGGCTTCATCCTTCCCACTACTCGACAAATTGTATACTTTCACTAACAGCAAAACCATCCTGTTATACTTTTAATCAATAATAAGTCAGTGTTTTTCCTGCAAGTATGCCTGTAGAAATATACTACCAGTGGGAATAAGTTAATCAAAGTACCGATGGAAAATAATTACAAGCCTGCCCGAATGTAAACTTACATAAAACACAAAATTTCTAAACGTCATTGCTCATCTCCGAAAGAGTATTCTCCAGCTGTAAAATGGCACCCAAAAGTACAGATTGGTTTGGTTCTACAATGTATTCTTTGCCAAAAGACTTAATTAAAGAAACACTTTGTGACTCCAGGAGTGTTTGCCATAACGAGACTTAAAACTACGACCTGCCAAACATTGGACCCAAAATCAGAGCAAGGAAATTCATTTTTTTTTCTTGGCCATCTGCCCATGGTAATGCGACAATTTTAATTGTTCTCATAAAGAATCGGGCAGTGTAATTAAATATCCCGTCGCTCGAGAACAACTATTAAAAATCATAACGATAACTTGGAGTAAATTCTGAAACGAATGAAACACCCATTTGAAATAAACGACTTTTTTGCGATTTAATAGCAAATCCATTGGGTTTTCTCAAGGAATTCTTTTGATTTTGGAGGAGTAAAAGCGGTTGGCAATAGAAAAACTTTTTCCTCACGAATCTTTGTCAAAAGAAGGTAGTTGCTGACATAAAAAGTCAAAAGTTTAGCACTGTTTTGTGTCAGTTACATATATAGGAGAACTTGTTAGGAAGAAAATCTATTTTTCACGGTTGCATGAGTCTAATAGCAACACAAATATTGAAAAGTTACTTTTATGTGGAGCACTGACGGTTTATTGAAAAATGGCCACAAAGCTATAAAAGCAAAGAAGCAAGTTTTTTTCCTGTAAATTCAAGAAGTTTATTATAATAAATATTCTCAGATAGAAAAACATTATTAATTCATTAAAAGTAAATACATTTTCCTACGCATTAAATTAAATAAACAAATAGAGGATAAAGTAAAAAGCTTTTACATATTGCTCTTATCGAAGAAAAATTAATCGATGAGATTTTTATTCCCATATGAGCCATGGAGATGTTCTCGTGTTACATGTCTGCAACAACGTATATAAGAGAAATAAATGTTTCAGTGTAAAATTATAATATGAAGCAGTGTATTCTACCATTCGGAATGTTATTATACATGCAATGTTATTTTTACATGCAACTTAAAAATATTGTTGTAAAACATTTCCAACGAATGCAATTCTCCTATGGAAATATTAGAATGGATAAATTACTTAAGATGCACAAAGGCGACATTTAATAATAATTTATAATCGATATCGCTTCCTGTTCATTGAGATGATTTCTCGTCTCTTATTATTATTATTTTTTATTATTATTATTTCAATATCCAAAACTACATCACGTATATTACACGAATGAAAAACAATTCTAAACCATTATTTCTGTCAGGTAAGTAAGAAGTTCAGAGAACAATCTAAAAACGAAAGGTCATCTTCAAATCCTTAAGTGCAACGTGGCTTATCACACAAAAAGCGAACAGGTGATGTTCAAGCCATTGAGTCTATAAAGAAAGTCGTGCTTAAGTCTTATAAGTATGAAGAGTCAACGTTCAACGATTCGCAAAATGTCAACTTTTGGGAGAAAAAGTTTCGTTCAGCACATACGAGTGATGTAACAAACTTTGCTTTTTATTGCTCATGTACTATAAAGTTTTGATATCTGGAAGGTCACAAACGGAACAAATCTGAAGTTTTACTTTGTCAACATGAACCACAAATGACAAAAACGTCTGTTGTTTTATTAATCGTTTGATTTCTGCTGACAGTTCAAATACGTACAATATTGTTGTACTACACGACTCTATATACTGTGTTTAAATCAAACAAACGTTGGTTGGAAGGAGAGAGGAGGGAGAATACCATTGGGGAGAAAAAAAATACACGAGGAAAATATTTTTCTTCTATTTGTGAAATTTTATTTCCATAGAATATGTTGAAAATATTCAGAAAGAAAGTGATACGAGCTTTAATGTTTCTTCTTTTTATGCTGCACTTTGTTGATACTACAAAATCTCTTATTGAATATTATAAATATTTACGTCATCTGCAGATATTAAGAGTTTTTATTTCAATTTAATATCGCTTATTTATTGCATGCTGTAAAATACTTTATTGCATTGCAGCAAGCTGTCAATTTGTACAGGGTAGTTCAAATATTATTTTTCATAATTTTTGACATAAAGTATTTATTCAGAATTTTGCCATCTGGAAAATATTTTATTTTTTGTTTTCTTCGTGGACTTCTGGAAAGTTGATGATTAGTAAATGTACATGTATCATACTTGCATGCTTGCCACTTTCATTTGAAATTACTGTTGTTGCGTCGTAATAATAATTGCTTTACGATATGAGTAAATCTCCATTCGATATATATAACCATATCAGTTTTCAATTTTATTAATTTATATATTTCGGAAGCTGAATGTACGTATCCATCATAATATTTACGTGAAACAGTTTATTTCCACCTTCGTCACCTTCTAAGCCGTTTGAGGATGCCACGTTGTGGCCATAGAAAAGCATACTTTTCTCTGTAAATCCCTCCTAGTCGAACTTCATACGTGGTAGAAGGATCAATTACCAGTCACGTGGATGAGACTCAGTGAAGACTTCTACAACGTCCAACACTACATTCAATTATAGGAATCTCATTCCGTCTCTGTTTAGAAGTCTTATTTATATAGAACGAAGGTAATAAGGCAGCTTTTTAGATGCGACCTGCAGCGAAGCGCAGAAAGCATCTATTGTCCTCGCAATGTCCGTCTGTCCGTCCGTCTGTCCGTCTGTCTGTCCGTCCGTCTGTCGCGTGAAACAACTCCTAAACGGCTAGAGATAGGTATAGGGAAGTATATAGAAAAAGTTCTCAGAAAAATAATTCCAGTTCACATTTTCATTTTCGAGTCGACCGATCGATATTTCACGAATATCGAGTCGAGA
>JAQIWE010002444.1:0-13232 GCA_034698565.1 Campodea plusiochaeta | reverse complement strand
TGTTGTTTATTTTTGTATATATTGTAAAACACCTGTATCACCTTTGTTACCACAAGCCCTGTGGCTTCATGTAATTATGAGTTCTAAATAAATAAAAAAAAATAAAAATAAAAAAAAAAGACAAAAAGAAACAGTTGTTTTTCCATTAAGTTTATTCGAAAAGTGTTTAAAACTGAAAGTGAGAGAATAATATGTTTATTTACATACTCTGTTTACATATAGTAAATTGACAAATGCTTTGTTTTTGTTTACATATAGTAAATGTTTACATATAGTAAATGTTTACATATAGTAAATTGACAAATGAAAAAAAGTGTTTTATTAAATGATCGTAACATTAAATATTATTACAGAACAACTATAAGATCCAGAATTGCGTAAGTGTAGGCTGCAACAGATTATATTTTTCCTTTTTACAAAACTACGGTATTAGTTTCCTTGCACCTACAATTCTGTCTTTTATTTATTTTCAGTCCGTTCCCCTCAAGTCCTGCTCAGTTCTTATCTTTCCTGAGTGAGGTGATATTATTTCATCGTCAACAGAGAAATCTGGTACATCCTGTGTTAGTTCATTGTTTATCTGGAGTGGGAAGGTCAGGATTGTTCTGTCTAGTTACGGCAGCACTCAATGAGGTGAGGGAATGGGAAAAATGCAGCGATAAACTGATAATTTACTTACTGCATTTTAGAATTCTGTGTTTCAACATTTTCATTATACAGTATATGAGAAGTTTATTTTTCTCTCAGAAATAATGTCTATCTTCATTGCAAACAACTGGTTTTTGGAGATTTTCTCTTTTTTTGTGAAAAATTAATGTAATTATTGGAGAATGAAAAGAGTTGACAAGAAAAGTTTTATAATATTGGAATATTGTAAACCTAATGAACAGAACTTTATATTTTTGCTAAATACGGTCACAGTTGTTCTAATATTGCAGCATTAAAACATATACCATCTCGCAAACATACGACCCAAATGTATTTAAGAAAATTGACAATTATGACAGGAGAAAGTTTTCTTTACAATGGTAAACAACGGTGATCCCTTTGTCAGGAGATTAGAACAGTCAAAATGCGCTAAATATATTTGGATCTTATGTTTGCGTGCGAGGTATAACTTTCTGTATAGGACTATTTACAAGGGCTTATTTATTAGTCTAAATTTGAGGATCTTTTAATTTCACGGATAACAGCGTTTCAATATCCAAGGTTTTCAGTGCAATACGTACTTACATACAAATACTTTAAATCAGTAAAGCTTATTTTGAACTTCTGTCATTAGAAGACAGCATTCCGGTAAAACTTTTTCTCTTCAAAAAAATTACCATTTCTCCTGTCGATATGTATACACTGTATGCAATGTCCTGTTCCCATTCCATTTAATTTATTTAAACTAACAAAATATTGTTTGTTTTTCTTTCAGATAAACGCTGGTCATGGTTTCATAGACATGGTACGTGTAGCTGCTGAACTCAGTCTTCAACGAAAGAACATACTTTGTGATCGGGAACATTTAAGATTCAGCTATCAAGCAGTCTTGTATTACGCTCAGGATTTACTACTAAAACGTACGTCACAATAAAATCGCATAACTTTGGCTTATATCTATGTTTATAATTACTAACAGTTTTAGTTCTTATTATTGTGCATGTTTATATTGCTTTATAGTGGTGATTGAATTAATGTTTTGTAGTACCCAATCTATGCTGTTGTTTTCATTTATGTTATTTAAAGCTCCGATTGAAATAAGTCTGGAATATCATTTTTAAAGGAGTCAGAAAATCTGAAATAACTTGCAAATGTCACTGTATAAGTACAGAAATTAAAAGACTGATTAAAATAAGCACTTATAATTATAAAGTATTTAGTAGGTTCTATGAAAAGTAAGTTGTATTATTATGTTTCCAAGCAATGAATTTTGTTTACATAGTACTGGTATATTTATTTTCAATTTTGACGTAGACTAGAATATTCAATTTTCAATTCTGCAAATGCTGTATTACAATATCTGGGTCTCATCTAGATGAGTTATGCACTCAATTATAAATTATAAAAGAATTGCTAATGCTTGCTTAAATTAATTTGCCTTAATCATTGCTAATTTGCTGTTGCCATTTAAAGTAGAAATTTTACAATCCTGTTATTATTTTTAACTTTATTTTGATTATAAGAAAGGAGAATCGTAGTTAATAAAACATTTTAAAACAGTTGCTTCCTTTTCTAAGTGTAGCAGTAAATTAAAGAATTCAAAATTTAGTAACTGGTAATTAGGCAGCCTAATTTTCACATTTTAAAGTACAGTACCTACACAATACAGACTTACTAGGCCCCTAATTTAGAAAGAAAAAGATTTTTTTTGTGTTGATTAGAATGTATTATTAATATTTATTGTGTTACTATATTAGGCCTAGTTTGCATTATTAAAGGTTATTGATCTGAGCAGATGTAGATAATGTAAGAATACAATTTATTTTCACATCTTTAAAAGTTCGAAAGTAAAGTAACTATTAAAGTATACCATTGTTTTGTGAAAAATAAGGTTCATGCCTTATTGAAGATATATTTCCGTTTTCCAGTTTTGTCTTTCAGCTGAGAATAATTACATTAACTAATATCCAAAGTAAATTTTCATTAATTACTAACAATTTTCTAACACCTTAACATTTATTTCTACAGGCAACAGGCAAATTAACGTATTCAATGGCTTTGAAGAACTCATATAAGACTTTAGTGCATGTTTAAAAATATTATTGATTTGAGAACAAGTTCCAGCCTTATTTTACCTATCCATGTGTTTACTACTTGAAACATACTGTAATAATATATTTTTGAGATTGATTGTTTCCTGTTTTAAATATTGCACGTAATTAAATAAAACGTTTGTTGGACATGTGATTAGAAATTCTACCACTTCTATTTATTATTTATTGTGTTGCTTTGTGAATAATTCAATAAAATAATGGCATTCAAAAGATTGCAGGTTTTCATTTTACAAACTGTACTGGCTTTATTAGAAAGTTTATGTTATAGGCTAACTATGAACTCTAAAAGTTTTTCATAAAAAATAATATTTCTTATGTATAGTAATATACCTATATGCTTTGCAAAATCATTTGTACTTCATTTTTTTTAGAATTTGAGTTTGTTACAACAGCACTACTTAAAGTATTTTATTCTGCTCAAAGAAATGTGACTCAGATTAGTGATTCTCTTCTTCATATGAAAAGTGAACACACTCTTCAAGACTTCCGTCTCCTAAGCATGGAAAGTACTTATTCCTTTGAGTGGAATTTATAGTCAATGTTTCTTTCATTTATTCCCTTTCAAAAAATAAATCCACCTGTTGTTTATAAATGTTACCTAATTCCTTAAATGTGAATCAAAACCTGTCATCCTCACTCCCGCTAATAGATTGCAGGTAGTCTGTTAATGTGTATTTTTTGTTTTACGGCACTTTAGACCTGATATCTGTGTAAATGTGGTGAATTTATTTCTTTTACAAAAGTGGTCATCTGTTTTGACGCATCTTCTGAAGTGTTGTTCATTTCATTAGTAATTTACTTCACTCTCTGCTTTGTTGTGTGTCATATTTCTGCAAATTTTTTTGTCTTTAGCATAGCAAGAACGAGATACTTTTAAAAATTGATGGAATACTGAAATGCTCTAATGTTTTATTCAATCTGACTTCAGTAACGTCAAAGTTATAGTTGGTTGTAGATATCACTATAAGAAATATATGACTGAGCAGTACTGTACTATGTCATACCATTCAAGTGAAAAAACAAACAATTAGAAAATACGTGTATGATAACATTTTTTATACTTGCACTGCTATTTTCATACGTAGATGTACTAACATACGTTTCAATACTAACCTTACGATTTATTAAACGTTAGCATGTGGATACATCAGGTACGTTTATTAACTTTTTTTCACACAACCAAACTTCAACATTACCGTTCTCTTCCAGGAGGCATTTTATCATCTCGTTCTTCATTTGAGGAGAAACCTAAATCAGCTGGTCACACTCGTCATCCTTCTGAAGATTTCCTAATGGGATCCACCAGTGATTTAAGTAAACTTCAATCAAAGATAGGATTAGCTAATAGTGATGTTAATAGTAAGGATGATATTGTTAATAATTCACTTTCACCTGCAAGTTCATCATTATCTATTGCCAGTGGGGAGAGTAATAAAGAAGGTATGACACTCTTAATTTCTTTCCGTCACTTTTTATCTAAAGCGAGTGCTGTTCATAGACAGTTTTTCCTTCCTATATTAAATCCAGCAATTGAAGCTTCTGAAATATTGGCATTTTGAGTCTGGAGTAATCTGAGAAATGAAGATTTTTTTATTATTAGCATATGTATCAATGAGAAATTTTAAATGTAAATGATGAGTTAAAATATTTTAGATGACAGACTTCAGTTTGTAAGGTCTTACCAACGAGTCAGTTATTTTATTTTATGACATCTCCACAAATTTACAACATTGGATTGTAATTTTCACATCTTTTATTTTGGATGATAAACTGATACTAGGCTACATATAATTATGGGAACTTTTGAATTTAAATTGACTTAAATCTCTTATTTCTTGATAAAACAAACAACAGTAATATTATTTATTGAGTTTGTTACAGCTTATTATTAATAATTAAGAAGATCCTCAACAGAACCAAACTACTCTAAATATTTTAAATTATTTATTGTTTATTTCCAACTTTCCTTTTCAGAATCGCAGGCTGCTCATTCCAACCCTACGTCCCTGCGAGCTTCACCATTTCACGTATTAGATCCATCTAACACAGCATTATCACTAACTAACCTTGAAACGTTAGCTAACCCACAGAACTTTACGTTAGATATACAACCGACCAACAACTCGAAATCAAAAAATACAAAAGAAACTTTTGACCAGCATCGGACATCTTTGACTGAATTGAATCCTGAGGATCCGCTAAGCCAGTTGGATCCATTATGGTCCATGAAGAAGTGATTTATATTTTTTATATTATTATTATAATGGCTTTCTTGTATATTTGAATGAAAATTATATGATTATAATAATGTATAATTATTTTTCTCTCTTAGTTTGTTAGTTTCAATAAAATGAATTGCTACGTTCACAAAATTGTTTTATTTCAGAAATCAATGATTTAATTTGTTAAATTGTGTTGTTGACAAACAGTTCAAACGTGAGATTTTTACAGTCTACTATCAAATCATTATAATTGGAGAAATCTGTTTGTGTAAGCTTTTGAATGTGTGGAGCGAAATGTTAAACTTTCAGTAAACACCCAAAGGTTCAGAATAATCGCATCCTATGATGTTGGGTAGGAGACTCCACCTGTAGCTCTAAATCAATTGCAGAATTTCCTGTATGATGAAAGCAAGTGACTGATGTTTTTATCGAAACAGTAATATGTGACAATGTAAGGTTTAAAGCTGTTATGAATGATTCTTTTGTTATGAATGAACTATGAAGGGTTGTGTAAAATAGCCCTCCAAGCGCAGTGCTCTGGCACCCAGTTACTCTAGTAGTAAAACCCCTGTGTCTTATACTGCACTTGTGGTGGTTGTGAGTGCTTGGCTGTGTAGGAGTTCAGGATACATCGATTAGTGTGAATATTATACTGGAGTATAACTTTAAAATAAGCGAAATTTTTCAAAAAAATCAGCTGTTAAAACTGTTTAAAATCACATTTCCATGGTTGGAGAAAGCATTTTTTTCTTCCTCTTTGACCGTATCTTCTCATGTAGAGAAATTTTTAGTTATTGTTAACATAAAATTGCCTAATATTTTAGTAGATATTCCATCCAAATTCCTTTGTTCATTTTGTGATATCAGTCTTTGTCTGTCAATTTATAATAATTGTAATTTATTGGGTAGATAAGGTGACCCATCTGTTACTGCGAGACAAAGAGAAACTGAGAAAGATATATTGCAAAAATAAAAACAATGTACTATTTATGTTTGATTTAATGGCAATTTATTTACCTAAAATAAACTACTCACTACATTTTACAGTTTTATTAAATTCGGGGCTCACCAGAGATCCTGATGCCAAACACTGATATAAAAGGGCCCTACCAGCTAAATTGCTAAAAATAACTTTAATATGGACTTGCATGTAGTTTGCAGTAATGCAAGTTATCTTGTTCGCTGTAGCTTTGTTCATTTTTTTTTTTAATTTTCCTTCAGTCCATAGCTAGGCTATAATTAAAAAAAAAAATTGGAAGAAAATACTATTTCTAATGACTCTACAGTATCCTGTGGACATCTGCAACCTATACGCTTCTCTCGTATGTAATAACCCGTACCACCCACGGATCATATAACCATATCAACAACACAACTTATTACGTCGTTAGTTTGTTACGTAGTGCAATAGATATCATCGGTTTGCTACACTAGAATCATGTTTTATTTGTCAACACCCCCCCCCCCCCTTGGACTAAACTTTTTTTTAAATATCACATTAAAATAAGTAAAATGAAACGAAAAAAATTAATGAAAATCTGCTAAAATATGTTAAAAATTAAAAAATAACAATGAAATATTCTAAATTCAGTAGCATTTCATTAAAGTAGTCTAGCTTATACTCTTAAATACAGTCAAAATTGTGGTTGAAAACTACAATAAATAATTTGCACGTTTTGAAAAATTAAGGTAAAAACGACCCATTTTTAAGCACATTTTCAAGATATTTTATAAAATGTGGTGGTTTTCTCATGATCTTTCACGACAATTTTGCCCAATTTCCACAGTTTTCGACATACTTTTAGAATAATTTTTAATTTAATCTTCGGCTTTGAAGATAGGTTATGAGCTTGTGAGCCCAACCCATCTCCCCCCCCCTTTTCCTACGCCACTGACCTTGGCTTTGTTTATCATACAATTTAACATTCTCGGACACCAGGAGGAAAGAAAAATTATTGTGCTGGCAACCGGGGTGTCCGACTTATTTGAAATTTCAGTATTTAAAATACACCTATAAGTTTGGAGAACCGCTTTAGTTAGAAAAAATCTAAAAGAAAATATTAGTATTTGAAAAAGGAAAATACTCTTTAAAAAAAAATAGTATTTTTTATTCAGAAGGTGCATGTCTTTTCTTAAAATTTTGATGTTCTCGATGTTTATTTTCACTTCCTTTTAATTTATTTTATAATATTTTGAAATTTCTGATAATTGTATATTTCACGGGGAAGTATAACACTTTCCTGGCTCGCTTTCCTGTGTGTATGTTGGTTAGGACGCTGGTTGTGATGTTTAGGCGAAGTAAAGAGCTTTTAAAAGACTCTAATATGCTATATAATATATACAAAACATATTTATATAGTGAGAGACTGAGAGTAATAAGGGTATACTCCAAAGACGACGGGGTATACTCTATAGTCCGAATGAGATACTGCTGGTATAAGGCGTATACCGTACTGCCGGAGTACTGGAGTAAGCAATACCAGTGACAGAAACGTTTTTGAATTAAAAGTAAATAAAAAATAGTTACACATAATTATGACAATTTTTGATATTGCTTTTTCTCTGAAATGCTTTACAAAATGAAAATTACATGGTTTTACTTACCGGCAGATACTTTCACTAGTTTCTGTATGGTTTCACTTAAATGATGTAATTGCAACTTAATTAATGTGCTTAATGCCGCCGATTAGAGAGAAGTCGAATGACCTTTCAGCATGAGAAACTTTATAAAATATATAACTTAAAAATAAAGTGTTTTTGCACTATTTGATTACTGTGGGTCGGATCCCCTGTTATCGATAGAAAATAATGAGGTCGGGACTGTAGATCACTCCTGTTAAGAATAAATCAGAGTTATGGGAACTAACCGATTTCATATGTGGAAAATATCATAGTTCACAGCATTCTTCACAAGAAGCTGCATAATTATTATCAGCATTATCACCGGTAATCAGCTCGATGTAATATGTCTAAGGAACAGTTAAAATAACTTCTTGGTCAGCATATACGCTTTTACCATTTACCAAATGATTATTACAAAGAGACATTAAAATTTAAATTGCACTAAAACTCATTTTTTAGTTTCGTTTCAGATTAAGTTACGACGAGTATGAGGAAATTTTTAGTGCAAAAATTGCAAGTTTTGACTATAATTTCTTAAAAGAATTTCACTTATTTTAATAGGAAATTGGTTATTTTAAAGAAGATTTTTCTCATTTATGCCTAGTAGGACTATAGTTTTATTTATTTTGTATTGTTGAAAATGTAAACATTGTGTATGGTGGTGGGGGTCAAAATCAAAGTCTGTGGATGCTTATACTCGGTATATTTTTTAAAAATAAATTTTGAAATACTTTCTTTGTTAGAACGTAACTGTGAAATAATAGACAATTACAAACTGTAATGCTATAATTTCCATGTTAAAAATTTAATTGTAAAATTATATTAATTTGAAATACCGTATAGTAAATTTTAAATTTGAAAATAATTTCCTCATCTGGTCATCAAAATACTTTCCGCCGCTGATTCATCTAATTACAATGTTTTCGCACTATTTAGTTACAATCTATTGTAAAAAGAAAGTAAAAAGATGCTGAAATCTGACCATGCACCGTAAACTATGAACTTCCCGCCTCGCAATGTCGCATGTGCTGCCTCCAAGCGGGAGAATTCATTGAGGCGGCGCACTCAATTTCGAGTTTGCGCTCAGTCAATGTGCAAGTGTTAGCAATGGAGGGTCGGAAAGGCTCTGTGAAAAAGAAGTCATCACATGTGTTAAAATTAAATCAACACGGTTGTGTTTCACTCCATAGTATTTTACGTGCATTTAACACTTCGATAAGTGAGGAGCACGCGTGGGCTCTGTGTTATCAATGTGCCAAGTGTTGTAAAAGTGCTTTAAGTGAACAAAATAGTGATTCCAGAAGACTGTTTATGATTACACAGTTAGACCATGTGTTAATTCATAAAGATGGAAATGTACACCCGTCTACGCTGTACGGGGATACACGACAAACATCAGCGAAAACAGGTAATTTTTAGAAACATGTGGTTTAATAAATCCCGTTAAAAAATGAGACTTTACCTATAAACCTTGCCGGTATGTTTAACAGTTTTGTTAAAAGTCGTGTTAATTTGCTGTAGGATTTGGACCGTGCTAATAATTCCCGCTCCAGCACTTAGCTATTTGATGAGTAGGCCTACCATAATCAATAATTTGGAAATTATCTGACAGGATTCATCAGCTGATTGACAGACGTATGGTAGAGGTATCACCTAAGACAAAAGTCACAAAACAAACTTGTTCAGTTGTTCTACGTTGTTTACTACAAACAGCTGAGCACAGTATCAGCCAATGACAAGTTTGATTTGTGATTTAAATGGCTAGGCTTATAGACCTGCTTATCACGTATATTAGGCTACGGTACTGAACTAATATATTTTCGCAAAGAGACAAATTTAAAAATATATGATAGGTTTATATTAAAGAGATATCGTTTTATCCCTTAAACTACTGTAAATTTTTAATCCTGATAAAATAGCCTCCATGATAAAATTTATATCAGTCAGTATAGTAGCCTGCCAAAGTTATTTGCTACTTCCGTTATCAAAATAATAGGCCTATTTAACAGTTTACTTTGTTTATCAAATTCTGAAATTACTGTGCTGTACAAGCTTATCAATTCCCACTTAGGTCAATAGAACTAACTCTGTATTCAATGACATTAATGTCAATTTTTTACGCTGAATTTAAAGAGCCATAATAATACCTTTTCACTGTTTACTTTGAGATTAGCAAGGATGTAAAATATTTTATTTTGATATTTTTGATATAGGTCTACACATTTTTGTACTGTGGTTAAACAAATATTCAATCCTACCGAACTCATAGCTAATATCAGGCAAATCTAAAAAAGGCAAAATTTTGTCTTGTTTGAAACTAATCAGTAATCACACTTGCCATTTTCAGTTTGGTCATTTATAAATGAGCAAACTGAAAATGGCAAGTGTAATTGGTCTCAACCGATACAAGCAAAATGTTCGTTTCCAGTGTTTTATTTTATTTTCAATGTTACATTTATAATTCCATGATATTTCCTTAGAGATAGTAAAATTCGGGTATTCTTTGAAGTAGGTCCCACATTGTTGCTATGTGGGACCAACGTCAAAAAATACCCAAAAATTCCGTAAAGTATCGAAACTCAACGCGGAATTACTGATTATCAGAAGAAAATTGGTTAATTAATTTTCAAATAAATATTAACGAGATATTACGAAATTGTGTCTTTTCTGAAAACCTAATGATAATAATAAAAAACTCCAAATCTCCGAGATGGGTTTGAACACAAATACACAATCATGATCAGGATTGTCGTAGCCGCTATAATTTCGTGGGGTTGTTGAATAATGTGCCTACTGGTAGTAGCTTATGTTAATTAGACCCGGTCTGCGATACAGTTGAATTTGATAAAAAAAAAGTTGAAACTCAAAATATTACCTAAAATTTTTAGTGCTGTCCATGAGACCATGACTCTTTCCGAAGTTCCAATTTTATTAAAATAAAATAAATGATACGTGAACAAAAACTGAACCTGAGATGAGGCTGATATTGGAAAATTTGTAGTCCTGCTCACTCCATAATATTTTTCTTCGAACTGGTACGCTGCACTTTCTGCACATTTTTTGAAAAATTAAACCGAAATCCGAAACTTAGTAAATTCAGGAACTTTATTTTGTCCAGCAATTAATCATCATTTAGGACTAAATGAAAACAAGTTTTAACGATCGTTTTATATAATAGATTCGGAGGGGGCTAAGTCTTATCAAAGAAATCTTAGTACGTTATAGTTTCGTTCATTATGGTAGTAGGCCTATATACGGTTTGTACGGTATGTTACCGTGTTATTTAAAAAAATAATCAATTTCTCACCGGCTTAGCCAGTGACATAGCCTAAACTAGACAAATAATATTATGTCTCACTGTTGATACAATGATAACAATGGAGGCGAGAAACCTAGAATGTCTGCTGAAAAACTATTGACGATTTATAATAAAAATTATGAAGATTTAAAACGTCATTATAAAAATCGTCATAACTTTTAAATAGACCCAGAACTGTTTCAATATTTTATTAGAAGTCCACGACATGGAATTATATTCTGAACAATAGCCCTCCCCCGTGGCGGCTCCTCAACTTATTTTGAAGCGAGGAACAGATCAACAAGGCAATAATAATGATCTTTTCGACTGATCATTAATCTTGAAGAAAAGCTCACGAATTTGGTCCAAATAAATGGATGCTACTCTCTAAATATAGTGATGTGTAGAATTGAGTTTTGAAAAGCAATTTGATTGTGAGTGCGGACGTTAGTTCAGTAGGTCAGCACAATCGGATGCGCATTCTCCTTAGTACTTTTAAACGGAGAAAAAAGGTCCCCCTAAGGCTGGATTTAAAGAGGGATGGGCGTAGGGAGGTCGGGGACAACAGAAAGAAAACAATGTTGACACATTGTAAATTTTCTTTTCACAACTCCCTATTCAATAAATACTTTCCCACTTTTATTTGGCTGCACCTGAGGAATTTTTCGAATACCTATGGGTTTCGCACAGGTGCTGAAAGGCCATAAAAGCCTCTCCCACGTTTTGGGTGGCTTTTGTTGACATTCGTAAATGGAGTGACCATTGTTTACTTTGGAATTTTGACGTGGATCGAATTTATGAAATAGGCTAGTTGGGATCTTGGGAAACATAAGTTAGTCTTTGAATCGACCGAAATCATAGATAATCAGTTCAGGACTCAGCAAAAGTAGACAATATTATTTTTGATTTTTAGCTCTGTGTGGACTAGGCCTAGCTAAACTTTAATTTTATTAAATTTAAACGAAATACAGTACTGTTCTTCATAGTTACTATCATTGTAATATGATGGCTTTCTAATTCTATTCATATAGGCCCCTATTAATTTACTTATACACTCTTGCAGAAGATATCTTATGTTACGTAGCGACAACCAATTTTAAAAGTACTGTGAGTGTGATAACAATCTGTAACTCAATACGAATAACTGCACAGTCACAGGTTATAGTCCTAAGAATAATGTCATTGATCTATATACAATAATAATAATAATAATACAATATTTCCATAAACGTATATTTTAGTTTCCGGTATCCAGCTTGTGTCGTTTGTTGGAGAGAATTAATTCTCCAAAGTAAAATATTTTCTATCTTTTCTTGAAATAAGAAATTATTTTTTATTATTAAGAATATTATTATGAAGAAGAAATTATTAAATGAAAGTGACACATTATATAGGCCTATAAAGACTTTTTAACTTAGTATACTGTAACAACTGTATAGACAACTACAATTCATTATAACTACGCGTTTATACAAAGATTATTGTAAACATAATAAATGCTTAGGGCCTACATTTAGTTTCTTAAGAAAAATTCATTTTATCAAGTAAAAAAAAGCCCACCTGTGAAATTTTAAGATATATATTACCACGCAACAGTCTGAAAAACCGAATTTAAAACCTTATAAAATTAATGTATAATTTCTCAAAGTACGATACTACTGTCAATTCTTAACCGATAAGCAATGACTTATGACTAATAGGTTATCAGTAGTTAAGAATATTTTATCAATTAGTATACTTCACTTGAAACTTTCCGGAAATACTGTATCGTATTACTATTACTTAAATTACGGAAACACAGATTGACGTAAGTTATGATACGATGGTAAAGTAAATAGCGAGACTACAGTGCTACCCTGTCCTAGGTTTTTAAATTATCAGTCAGACCCCCAGTCCTATGATCTCTGTACTTTAAAGATAAACATGAAGAATGGGCAATTTGAATTCCAATTGAAACAAAGTATTCAAAATCCATTCTATTTTCTCTAAACTTTATTAAAGGGACTACACAGCCAATTTTCTACTTTTTGAGTTCTAATAATAGTAGGCTATTTGCCATTGAAGTTTTTGATGATTTTTGAAAAAAGAATGAACAAAATCGGTCCAGCCATTTTGGATACCCACCTGAAGTTCGCAGACCACTCACTGAGTTACCTGTGAACCTCTTTTCCAAAATCTTTCGAAGCTTATAACTACTGAACAGTAAGTCGAAATTTGATCATTCTTTTTTTTAAAGTCTTGAAAAAAATTGCTTTAATAAAAACTGTTTAGTTGTTGTAAAGCTATTACATGCTGAGATCCAAAAATTCACATCACAGGTAACTCTTC